>VWZZ01003788.1:366028-413451 GCA_013399095.1 Psophia crepitans | reverse complement strand
CTCCTACAGCCTGTGGAGAAGACTATGGTGAGGTCTCCTTGCAGCCCATGAAGGCTCCTCCTGGAGCACCTTCTCCCCCTCCTTCTTCACTGACTTTAGTGTCTGCAGAGTTGTTCCTCTCACATAATCTCATAGAATCATAGACTGGTTTGGGTTGGAAGGGAACTTAAAGATCATCTAGTTCAAACCCCCCTGCCACGGGCAGGGACACCCTACACTAGACCAAGGTAACCCAGAGCCCCATCCAACCTCCTGAACACTTCCAGGGATGGGGCACCCAAAATTTCTCTGGGCAACCTGTCCCAATGCCTCACCACCCTCACAGGGAAGAATACCTTCCTTATATCTAATTGAAATCTACCCTCTTTTAGTTTAAAGTCATTGTCCTATCACTACATGTACTTCTCACTCCTCTCTCTGGCTGCTTGGTGTTTTTTTCCCCCCCCTTCTTAACTATGTTATTGCAGAGGCACTACCACCTTCGCTGATGGGCTCGGCCTTGGCCAGCAGTGGGTCCATCTTGGAGCCAGCTGGCTTTGGCTCTGTCAGACGTGGGGGAAGCTTCTAGCAGCTTCTCAGAGAAGCCACCTCTGTAGCCCTCCCCACTGCCATAACTTTGCCATGCAAACCCAATACATCTGCAGGTCACCCAGAGCTAACGGAGACAAGCAGACAAACCACCTGATAAAAAGAAGCTTATAGAGCGTGCATCTTAAGAGTGCCATCACAGGTATGTACTCCATGATGCAACTGAAGTTACATAAATTTAAGTACTAAAAAAACCAATAGCATGGAAAAGGACACCTTACTCTATGCAGACAAGATATTATCATATTTTTCATGTTGCAAATGCAGCCAACAAATGAAAATAATTGTGTTTGTTATAAATTACTAATTTAGTCAGAAAGCAGAAAAGTCTCTTCTCTACTGTGATAAGTAGTCTACATGGTATTCCCTTAACTGTCAAACAAATCTTGCTCACAAAAAAATGAGCAGAGGATTAACCCTGGATGTGTAATATAATTTAAAGAACTTTTTCACACATCCATGCAGGTCATCCCACCCAACCTCTCAGCACAAGGTTATGACTAAATCACACAACTTCACTTTCACTGATGTGGCAAAATGTTCATTTCCACCTGTGCTGCCAATTCATACATTTTGTCCAAATTCAATCCAAATATCATCTGCTCTCTTGGAAAGTTCCTTGTGTCTTTTTGTGTCCTTTCCTGTCACCGAGTGTTTTCCAAGAACAACACAGAAGTAAAAATATTGTCTAAAGGTTATTTTATCCAAGTAAAATATTTGGACTTAAGAGGAATAAAAATGTAATTTTTTTTTATTCTCCAAACTATTATTACCTCTGCCCTGCAGCTTTGTATTCATCAACTGTTTTCCTTCATCCTAGTGATTGATGAATGGCGTCCTCAGATCAGCTTCTCGACTGATGGTAATTGGACTAGCAAATTTCATAAGATTACGCTAAAGATGGAACTTCACAAGCTGAATTGTTCTGCTTTTGTGGTTTGAGGTAAGTTACTTTTTCTCAAGTAGAAGAGTAACCATTACCAATACTAACTCTTCAATGCCATAAGAGTTCATAATTCAGCATAATTCAGCATTAAATTAAGTACAAAAGTTGGAACTTTTTAAAAGGTACTACTTGCTAAACAAAGATTATCTTGCAAATTCCTCTGAGTTGCTACTTCAGCCTCATTACTTAGATGGCAATGATAATTAAACAGTGATAATTAACTGTTTCTTTTTAAGGAGGACAATTCTTATAAATTAGACCAAAAAATTTATTAGGTTACCATCGCTCAGCAATCACACAGGCTGAGAAGATGTGAACCCAGGTACCTTTGTTAACCACATACTGCTGCTTATGATATGTTTTCCTTGTTGATTTTCAGATGTATGTAATTTACAGTTGTCAAACAATTATAGGAAATCTCATTCTGAATGCTACATCAATGCCCTTCTTCCTCCTTAACTCAATTCTTTAATTATTCATAACACTTACAAGCACTTAGAGAAGAACCATAAACTATAAATACTTAATATTAGATGCCTGTAGGAAAAAGATGTAAGACTACAAAAATGTCAAACAGTATAAAGTATTTGTTTATCCTAAGCCAGCAAACAATAAGGAAGGCATACGCTATTTAGATTTTGTATTTATATAAATGTTCATAGCTTTGACAAACCAAACCCAGTAAATCATCTGTATGCTTTAGCAAACAATTACAGTTAAACAAATAAAAATTACGAGGTGTAGCGGCTTTCTCCAGACTTTTACTATTTTAAAGGGGTGTATTCTGATCATTTGCTACAAGTTTACCTTGTGAGGAATGGTGAATAAGCATCACTACAGGACATTAGAGTTTCAAGCAGGTAAAGAACACAAGAGTCAAGACTAAATACACCGAAGACAATTTCTGAAACTCCATCTACAACAGCAGCATCTCAGCAAGCAGCTGACGATCCTAACACAAATTCTCAATATAGATTAGAATTCTAGCACTTGAGGTGGTGAGAACGTATGCAAGAATTTCAAGTATCTTAAAATAAAGTTTACAACCCTTTTAGACGTGGATGAGAGCTACGGATCCAGTATGTATTCAAACTTCAGTATTACATGGCAGGTAAAAATAATCCTACTTTTAATTTTCAGAGCTCATTGTATTTAACACTTGGTATGGGCAATAATGAAAATATCATAATACCGTACATGTTCTGCAGAGGAATAAATAATTACCAGGAAAACAGGACTCTTCTTTCTTATTTTTTAAGTCACTAAGACATATTAGGTAAATATCATCAATCTTTCATTAAATCTTTCATTCATGTACCATATCTCAATACACTGTATGCGACTTTCTATCTTACATATCACAAATGCTCAAAAAGTCACATTGTAGAGCACCAAAATTAACTCAAACAACATCTGAAGACTAAAACCAATCACAGAAGCAGAATAATTCTCTCATCCATTTACTTCAAATTGAATTACTGTCTGCTCACTCTGAAAGCAAAGGCCTCCACTGATTCTGCTCTCAGCACAGAGTGATATCCCTGCTCTTTGAAATCAGCTCAGGGTTCCACCACGAAGGTCCATCTGCCTAAACCAATGGGAAAAAATGAGCATACCTTGGGTGGTCAAGAAAAGGCTGAAGAAAAGTTTACGTAATACTTAGAAACTATGATGATTCGCCTCATCTCAACCCTATAACCATCCAGAACGCAACCTCACAATGATTAAAGGACTTCATGAGGAGGAGAAGTTTTGTTCTTGTTTGATGTAGCAGACACAGAAACTAGAACTGTTCCATTACAGTCTTCCCCCTCACTTTCCCAGCTTCCTACATTCAACTGTTTATTTTCTATTTTGTTATTATTACCAATTTACCAAAACTTTCCAAACACATTTTCATATTTCAATAGTTCCTATTTCATTATTTCAAAGTTATTTAAACATTCATCTTCAACACAGAAACAGCAAAAAAAAAAAGTTTTCTTTTCCTAATACTGTTAACCAGAACTGAAAATAAATCACAGTAACCACTTTTGGACATAAAGCATATGCAGATAGCGTAATCAATATGTGGTAGGGAGTACATTTAGACTCTATTTGAAAGTTTGCCTGTACAGTGGGCAGTAAAGAAAATCACAGCTATAAATGACACCAGTGTACCAGAAATGTACTAGAATTGACAGTTAGATCTGCAAAGGCATCTTTTGGTTACCTAGCTTACTCCAGTCATTAGTTAAATTACGCCAGCAAAAGAAGCCTGCTGTTAGAATCTGTCTAGTCCCTAAAAAAGGAGCTGCCCCTCATGTCACCTACACCAATAAATCTAGCCAAAAGCAGACAAGACTTCAATATTGATACTTACATTTGAACCCTGAGAATAAAGGCAAGCATTCAAGTGAGGGAACTACATTCTGTGTATTAAACAGAATAGTTTAACTAATACACAGACTAAAATAGTAAATCTTCTAACTCCTTATAAAGCCAAAGAAATTAGTAGATTTAAAAAAAAAAAGCACTGACATTAAAATTCAAAATTCTTGCTTTTTGCTTTAAAAATAGATTGTATGTAAAACATTTTAAAGCACATCTTTAACCAACTTTAGCCAAATTTCCACACATTTTGGTAAAATTCATGCTGCAGCATGAACTTGCCCTGTTGGACTCCACAGAACTTAAGTCTCAAATGACAGAGGAGCCAAAGGGAAGCATAAAAACTGAGAGGAAGCAGATGCATCATTAGTGGAATGCTGCTTTAGAAGATGTAGATTTCTGTACTAAGAACAGAAAGAATACATGTAAGGGAAAATAAGTTGCTGAATTAATTTGATGTAACGGTTAATTTAAAAGTTAAGAAAATTATTACATTATTTGAATACTGCACTTTGCATATTGATACATTTGAATACAGAATTCATTATCACTTTGAAGTCTGAACTAAAAATAGTCACATTATAATTGAAAATGCTATAAATCAACCAATTCTCTGAGGTATAAGGTTAACTGAACACAGCAAAGGCGTTCCGGCAATATTAACAGAACTGTTTCTTCACATCTGTAGTAACTTGTTGCTGGCCAATCTGTATCATTGGGTTTTAACTGTCAGTATAGTTTAGAAGGAAAGAACAAACAGTAAGTGGTATAACTATCTCACTGATGTTTGGTAACTTCTCATTCAGTGTATGTTGAAACCTTATTTCACTCACTTGCTCTATGCTGCAACTGTTTCACTCGTTTACCAAAGCATAAGTTAGCTATTTGAACTTGTAGTAATAGGAAACAAACTAACTTTACTGTAGAAAAGTGCACAAATTTTACAAATCTGGAAAATCAACAACAATTTCGTCCTGGCCTATTGCAACACATTATTTACTTAAGCATTTTTAAGAACATTTGCAGTTGTATGCATTACATTGTAAAGGATTTATTTTGGGCTCAGTAATTTATTTTAAATACCCTTCATCTCCTGCAGGTCCCATCCAGCACAATATTATTTCCAGAATGTTAAGGAGCTCAACCTTCAGAAACCTCAGTTTCTGAAGAAGCAAATAATATAGCAGAAGTATCCCAGTTTACACAGAATCTTCTACTCTTTTACCTACTATGGTATTTGCACACTTCTCACAATGGCATGTAGTTACAATAAAAACTACTTCTTAAAAGCAAGCTACAGATTTATGAGAAATAAATGATGGCAGAGTACGCTTCATGATGATAAAAGCGACTGAGATAGAAGCAGGCTGTTTCCAGGGCTACCAATGAACCATATATTATGATTTAGATGGTTTCCTAGGAAAATAATCCTAGGGATCACATCGTCTCTGTGTGTCTCTCTATGTATCCCTTCTCCTAACTTTGGAATTTATTTCTTGACTTCAACCAAACTCTGACAAAAGAGGAGATCTAAAGACAACTAGGTTCCACAAGTTTTCGAAAACCAGGAAGACAAGAAGAACAAGAGAATCAATAAAATTCAGACTACTAAAAAAAAAAAACCGTAGATCAAGAGTTCAGATTTCCTTGGAACCCCAAGTCAACCAAGAAGACACAATCCTACTAGAGATGACACATCATTAATCTTGTGGCTGACACAACTGAGTCCAAAGCAGAGAAAAGATCCTACCATTTTCCGCAATGTCCTCTCTCCCAGAGGCGAGTAACATTTTAGCCAAAAGACCAATTTTTCCCCTTCATTTGCTTCATCCTGGCTTCACACAGATGAAACAGATATACAACACTCAGATCTGAACACCTGACCTACCTTCCTTCACTGCTCTCACTCAGATTTCCTCAGCAGACATTACGGCACTGCCAAGAACTCTCAAGGGCTCGATAAGAAAAACAAAAGCTCGTTGTATAACATTATCTATCAAATCCCGCTCCAAGAAGGGCAGGTGTAGAGTACCTGCCTTTTCAAAGACAACGCTCTCTGCTACCACAGAGACTAAGATTCCTTATCTCCTCTAGGCAAGAAACCTCTAGGCAAGAGAGGTTTATCTCACCTGAGCATGGCCTGCTGTCTTCCCATAGAAGCTACTGGCAATTTTGAGAGAGAGAGAGAACAGGAAAGGTTTCAAAACAGACCTTAGCTTGTGTTAGAACCCCTACTGTGGTAAACAGATGCTTCTTTCAATGTAGGAAATTCAGAAAGAAAAAGAGAGAAAGAAAAAGAGAGAAAGAAAAAGAGAGAAAGAAAAAGAGAGAAAGAAAAAGAGAGAAAGAAAAAGAGAGAAAGAAAAAGAGAGAAAGAAAAAGAGAGAAAGAAAAAGAGAGAAAGAAAAAGAGAGAAAGAAAAAGAGAGAAAGAAAAAGAGAGAAAGAAACCCAACCACCAATTCATATTCTTCCTGAAAAAGGACAACTTGCTGACGGGACAACTCAAGGCTGACAATAACAACTTTTCTTGACACTTGGCCTCATCCCCAGATGAAATGACTGACTCTACTAGCATCCATTCCTAGGGGCAGTGGAAGTCTGACCATAGTATGAGAGAAGGGTACATACTAGAAACTGTATGTGTAAAGACTTTAAACATACATAATTTGAGGCTTTGGGCAACCTGGTCTAGTGAGGGTGTCCCTGCCCATGGCAGGGGGGTTGGAACTAGATGATCTTTGAGGTCCCTTCCAACCCAAACCATTCTGTGATTCTACGACTAATTTGAAGTGTGTTACTATCATAACTGGACTAGTAAGAATTCTTTCATTCGACTGCTATGGTTTTACGCAGACTGGCAATAGCGTTGCCTTTCCCTTAAGGTGTATCTCCTTTCACTCATAAGAAAGAGTTTGAGTGTAATAAATTAGTCAGAATTCCGTAGCCTGGATGAACTGATCGGTAACACTTCCTTTCCCATTAACAATCACATAGGCTTGCTTATCTTCCCACACACAAGTAAACAACCTCATGATATTTAGAATCACATTTACTGTTAGCTGATAGCAAATACAACTCAATAGTGCATGCCTGTTCAAAAGTTAATAGTGATTGGAGAACTCATTACATATGGATAAATAATCCTTCATAATTTTTTGCCTCAAATATACTAAAGACACTTAGTAATTGATAACTTAATTGATAAATTAAGACGACAACTTCAGCAGCATCTGTTCTGTATTTGCAGAGCTTTTCTACCCAGTCTTCAGTGCAGATATTACACCTGAATGATAACCTCAGAACATTGTAAAGCACATGGATTAGAAAACACATTGATGCTGTTCATCTACTGACTGTCTCTGACTCAGAAAAACTAAGAAACATTGAAACCACTGTTACATGAGGTCGTATCAAAATGGCTGCATAGAACCACATACATGTGGCAAAACTCAGGGAAAAAAAAAGACACTGTTATAAGAATATAGTCAATATTAGCGTATTGCTGACAACAGCATCCATACAGGGTTCAGAAAAGCCTTTGTGTATTGGCTCATACCAAACTGTAACTTCTGTATCACTAAAGTCCCATCCTGACACAGACACACAGAACTGTTTAGGTCAGAAGGGATCTCTTGAATTCATGTAACCCAACCCCTCTGCTCAAACAGGGTCACATAGAGCCAATTGCCCAGGACCACGTCAAGTTAGATGTCAAGTATCTCCAAAGACAGAGAGTCCACAACCATTCTGGGCAACCTCTTCCACTCTTTTACCACCCTCACAGTGAAAACATCTTTTTGTATTCAAATGGAAATTCCTGGGGTTTTAATATGTGTCTGTTGCCTCTTGCCCTGACAATGAGCTCTGCTGAGAAAAGTCTGACTCGCTCTTCTTCATTCCCTCCCATTTATACACACTGGTAAGGTTCCCTGGAGCCTTCTCTGCTTCAGGCTGAACAGTCCCACCTCACTCACCCTCTCTTCATACAAAAGATGGTCCAGTCTCTTAATCCTCTTTGTGGCTCCGCACTGGGCTTGCTCCAGTAAGTCTGTATTTTTCTTGTACTGGAGAGACCCAAACTGGATGAACTAGTCTAGATGTGGCCTCATCAGTTCTGAGTAAAGGGGAAGAATCACCTCCCTTGATGTCCTGGCAACGCTTTTCCTAATGCATCCCGAGATACTGTTGGCCTTTTTTGCCACAAGGGTGCATTGGTGGCTCATGGTCAGCTTCTCATCCACCAGGAGCCCAAGGTCCTTCTCAGCAAAGTATGAACATTTTCATGTTTCATTGATAGGTGCCATAAGGGACAAAAATAGCTACAGGACTGTCAAGAGGAAACAGAAAAGTTGAGTTAACAGAGTACTGACACATATACTATTGATGACTTTTACTACAAGTTAGAACCATTTCTATGTGGTTGCCTGTTTTAAGTACAATCCATTCTGGAAGCTTTGCTCCTAAAGTTAGTGTGCTCAGTGCAACAAACGGAATGAAAGTTCATTATGCACAGGGTTTGTATGGGCTACAACCTATGATAATTTTAGTACAATTTTAGCAGTTACTGGTGCTCTCAACAAACAAAATGACAACGCTGTCCACAGCTTCTTTATCCATTGTTAGGAATTCCATTGCTTACTATTTAATAGCCTGTTCCACCAACCATTATCAGCCTCAGAGATGAAGCAGCCGAGTATATCAAACTCAGTAAGACTTAAAAACCCTTTACAATTTCAATACACAAGGACAAAAGTCACCTCCCTTCTATTACATTAATTCTCATAGGAAAAAATGCTGCTCTCCCTAGCATATCAACTACTGCTGTGCTTTTAGGAAAGCGTGTTGGGAAAGCAGCTGGCTATGACTGCATTATTTTGACTAATCACCAGTGTTAGAAATTTATCTTCACAATATTTAGCCAGCTAACACACAGTTTTGTTTTATAGTATATCTTTACAGGACAATGAGATTCAAAATGTGGTTTATTCTACCAGAATACACAAGTGTATACATTAATCCTAATATGATCAGTAGCTTCACATATCTATCTGTGCTGTGTAAATTAGAGAGAAAAGATATGATTTGAGCACATGGCCTACCCACTGGTTAATGAGAAAGCACTGATAGAAGCAGCGCTGAAAAATCCTTCAAAACAATATTACACATACCACATTTTACTGTTTAGCTCGTTAATGGTGATTATAAACACTCTGAAAAACCTCATGACAGTATATTCTATCCTCTCAAGATTCATGACTTACAGTCTATGGCTTTCTAGCGTTCTCTGGATCATTTCTAAGTGATACATGAAAAGTAACTCCACCATTCCCTGTTATAACACTACTGGATAACTGGGGTTCTATAAACTACCCAAGAGCAAAATGAGCTAAAAAAAAGTCACAAAGTTCAAGAAGATGATGAAATGCCATTATTATAAAGCCCCAAACTTTCTGGAGCCACTACTGATTTTTGGAGCTCCACTTGCCATTGCTTCCACCAAAACTTTTTAAGTGACCTGTTTTCCTGACCTCTTGCAAAAAAACAGTCACTCCTTTAAGGAGGTGCTGGAAGTCAGGCACCCCAGAATGAACAAACAGTCCAAGAGCATTATCACTTCCTATGTTAATATGGGTATTTTTAACCTTAGGGAAATCCTACAGGACTGTAATCCTTGCTTAGTTCCTAACTAATTAATAGTTGTTGAAGCAATATCATAACGCCAACATTGTATTTCAAGATATATGAGAACATATCCAAAATTTTCTACTGTTTAGCTGTTCACTGCACTTTGCTGTGAATATACCGCAGCTACACAATTATGATTCCAGTTTTGTTCCCATATGCCAGATTGAAAAAATGTTACGCAGAGAAAATAGATACATTTTATGGATGTATGCAAATATATTATTCACTGATTTATAAGACACTAGGAGCTAAAAAGAAATGTTTACATAGGCAACTTTCCTACAGTTCTATGCTTCATGGTAATAGGACTGCAATTCTGCTTGAGATTAGAAGTAAATTACTACATCCAAAACTAGACTCTAGGTATACACATAACTCTGTAAATAGCACATCTGCCATACACATCCTTTTGTCACGGACACAACCGCACAACATATCCATTAGCAACACAAGATTCCACAAGGAAAACTGACAGACTCCTCACAACTCTGAATCCTGCAGCATGTGGTGAAATCATAAAAACGAGTAACTGGATGGCAACAAGGGCTAACGGTGAGACTGCACACACATCTGTCCTTGGCTGCTTCCAGAAACACACTGAAGAGCTGAACCTGAAGGTAAACAACAGTGAATCTTTTGGATGGTTCTCATCCAAAGATCTTAACAAGTTTCAGGAAAATATTCCAAATTCAGACGCTGACTGCAACTCTGTCACTGTGTGACTTTAATTTGTTTTAACTGACTTTAAATGTTAGAAAACGTGGTCCAAAGTCTGAGGAAAATGGACAGGCTCATTTGCAGTCATCAGATAAAGAGTGATGAAGAACATGAATTGAAAGTTAAGACTAAGACTCAGGAGCATAGAAGTAGGAATTTGGAAGAAGTTCTTTACTGTGGTGGTGCTGAGGCACAGGAACAGGTTGCCCAGAGAAGCTGTGGAGGCCCAATCAATTGGAAGCGTCCAAGGCCAGGTTGGATGGAGCTTTGGGCAATCTGGTCTAGTGGAGGGTGTCCCTGCCCATGGCAGGGGGGTTGGAACTAGATGATCTTTGAGGTCCCTTCCAACCCAAACCATTCTATGATTCTATGAATAGACAAGGCGTTTGACCATGTATTAGTTATCTCTTAGTCAGCTCCCTAATACATAGCAACAGAGACAGGCAGTACCTTATATATGTTTTTCTTTGGTTTATTTGTATGTTGCCACAGCAGGCCAGTATTTGTAGAATCTGTGACCTTCTGAAACTTGGTCATAACATTATCTGTTATCTGCCTGTTATCTGTTTTTCTTTATTTAAAGATACTATTTAAATAAATCACTTCTGTAACCCCAAACTAGTTTAAGGAATATCACTTTGATTCCCTTTGGAAAATAGATCAGTATTTTCTTCAGGTATAGACCACTCTTACTTAACTGCAAAATACACAACCATAGCAAATGTATACACTGTTATGCCTTTTGATAGTTTAATGTATTCTTGTTGGATGATATTATTCACCATCCAGTAATTATGTCACTGGTTCATTCATTTCTGATTTTCTTATGCTAGTGAAACTACAGTAGAATCAGGAAGTCTTCATGACGTATATTCTTGTTTTACTAGGAAAATTCCATTGAGGTATGTTTTGAAACCAAGCTGTACAGCTACTAAATTTAAATATACACCACATGTCAAGACTTAAACAAGGATTCACAACTCCCACTTTTTCTTAAATGGAATAAATTATATTTCTTTCTACAACTCCTATTTATAGCTGGTCATGAAAATCCACAAAACAAAAGGCAAGGCATTTCAGAAGCCAAGGTGACTATGACAGAATAGACATTCTACAACTTAGGTGATACTATGCATTTTCCAACTAAAAGCTAGTAGTGATCCAGCTCACTCTTCCCCTGAACTGCATAAAGAAGTGCAAGGTGCCAACACTACTAAGCAGCTTCCTGCTCAGGAGCCACAACTAAGAGAGGGAGGGAAGGAAAGGAAATGAATACTTACAATGAAGAGTGACTTAATTTTTCCTTTATTAGAAGTTTTATTTACCAAAACTCTGCTAAACTATCAAACATTCAATGGGCAATACTAATCAATATGGATTTTTCCATAGGGGAAAAAATTATTAATAAATTAATTTTAGTTATTAATGCATTAATAAATGAATTAATTTTCTTAATTAATTTGACCACTATAGAATGTACTTGAATTCTGGAGAACTAAGACACAGAGAGACTTGTTCAGTTGAACATCCTACCATCACATAATTCTTTTCTACTGAAGCTGCTATAAAAAAAAAACCACCTACAGCAGTACCATTTGCACCTCCTACTTAAAATATGGTATCTAACCTCTTAGCTTCTTTGTTTAGAGGCCAACAGTGTGAAAATACCTTGATCCATACCTCTTCTTTTCATGTCATACAGAGGCTGAAGTCCTTCTTCCAATGATATAAATGTAATTCTTTTAAATTAATTTTATTCATCTGTTACATCATAATGGTAAAAGCAGAAGGCATCATCAAACAACAGCTCATCATTTGGGAGAGTCCTCACTGAGGTCTTTTTCGGAATCTTCAACCCACGCAATTTCAAAATGCATGCTGTATTAAAGATTTTTCTTGTTTTTGTATTTGAGTGAGACTGCTACTAAAACCACCTTGATATAAGTAATTTTCAATATAAACATAATTAGTCTAACGTTTTTAGACTTATTGCACTGGCATGTGGCCTCTGAGCCACTTTTCGGGTATATTTACAGAGGCTCCTGGGACAACAGTTACCCAGGCAACCTCTGAGGTTACTGTCAGCTCCTCTAAGCTACAGATGTTTCAAGAGACTTCAATTTATGTTAAAACTGCATGTGCTATGCATGAATGCAGCCCACTGCACCGCATCGAGTCGCTACAGCTGTCGCAGCACCAGAAGACACCTCAAATCCAGAAGGGCGCTTCAAGACATAACTCCTCTTAACGAAACTGTCAGAGGGGAACACGGGGAGAAAACAATCATCCTCAGCCTCAGGACGCCTGAGCACTGCCTGAAGCCACGTCTTCCCAACTTGCCAGATTCCCCAACTGCTGTCTCGTTTTTCATCTCATCCCTGATCTTCCCAATCACGCACACTCCTCTCCACTACTTCGTCCCATCTTTTCTGGTGCCCTCCCAACCCCAGCAACACTCCTGCTTACCCTCATGTGAATACCGATCCCCTCCTCTTGTACTCTGCGTACGTGGCTTGCAGGACAGCCAAGGGACAGCACGTGTTGTAGCTCATACGGAACGTCGTCTGTGCTGAAAGGCGAGGCAATACAGACATTGCCTACCTGCTCGGTAAGTCACTACTAAAAAACCCGATAGTGACTGTGCTTTCCCCGAGTTATGGTAATGAAGAATAAACAGTGCCTCTTTTCTCTACCCAGCTGCATAATGTTCATGAAATTTAGAAAAACTAAATTATGTCCAAGACCCCTATCCTTTAGTCTTATTTGGTAGAAATTAGCTAGGGGCAGGCAGATGCAAAAACTCACTTCCCTGGCTGAAAAAATTATCTTCTCATAGAATTATAACTGTTATAAATACAACTGGGAATCTCTGGATTAAACTCTGGTATTCAGGTAGCTAGTTTATTACACATCTCATTGCCTTCCAGCTTTTTTTCTTCCCAGGTAAGTGAGGGGGTGTGATCAGTCTGGATCCCCGAATCACTAAAGGGAAAACACATTATATGGGAAACACATTCCAACTACCATTTGCCCTAAAAAAATAAAAAAAAGAAAATTAAAAAAAATCCTCTTAAGGGTTTACTTTAGCATCCTGAAATCAAATCATTTTTCCATTGTCTGAACACTCCAGACAGGAAGCACATACAAACGATCAGTCTCCTGCTGGCTCTATAAAAAACAGATAATAGCTTTTATAGGAGAGAAAAGACTACAGACTTGGAGAAAACATAGTAAAACCCGGGGTGTTTTTGCATTTATCAAAAATATTTTAGGGCTTATGTCATAAGTCACACTGCCACACAGAATTTTTTAATTTGTTTACTTCACTATAGCCACTCTTATGTTTCAAATTAATTTGCACTATTCTCTGAAAGAATCCCGGCTTTATATCTAGTTTAGTTTATAAGCCATTGATAAGCTAAGATTTAAAATCAATAATAGAGAAATATCTCCCCTTTATTATGTCTTGGTTTTGGAAGGAGACTAGCCGAGCAAGCTTCTAGTATAAAGAAAAAGGTCATTTGTAGCAGATGCCGTCCGCTCAGTAGAAAATTCCAGTGGAGTTCTTTTATTTATAAAAACTCTCAACAAAACACACTGAGAAGATCAGTAAGAGTTTTGGCATCATTCTCCGAGCTCAGGGCTGCAGACAGAAGAAAGCACAGCTCTGGAACCACTTTCAAAACAGCTGACCCTATTTCTCTTCAGCACAGTGTTAGCAGAGGAAAAACTGATCATTACACTCTCCAATAACTGGTATTTAAAATAATTTTTAAAACCCCATGTTAGATTAAAAATTAAAAATAGAATGAAGACTCTCTTAAGTTTTTCCATTTGTTCAAACAAAGCAATATGCTTTTTAAAAGAAAAAAAAAAAGGACAAACTACTCTGGCTTTCTTATACTTTTTATTTTCAATATTAAAATAATCTCTTATTCACATCTTATTTATTAGAGTTATAAACACTTCACAGTACAGGTTCAAATTTCTGAAAGAGAAAAGGACCTGTATTTACAACGGGACCAAGCCGTGAGTCTCAAGCATAGCACACTGTGCTCTACGCTAAATGGAGAGGAGACTATAATGAATGAGAAGAGTAATGATTCTACCTGGGAGGGGAGAGAAATGTAGGGGTGTCTGGGTGTATACACATATATACACACAACTGCACACACACAAAAAAAAGGGGGGATGGGGAATAGCTATCTTCCACGGTTGCTAGTTTGAAAAGAAGCACAAGGCACTGCATCCTGCCAAGTATCACCACCTGTATTGTCTCCTGTACTATGTACTTTCTCCTCATTAGCATTAATGATACAAATATGACTGCATCAGAATTTTATAGAATGTTTGCATACATGTTGTCACGTGTAGTAGTGCCCTGATTTCAGAGTAACAGGCTTTCAAATTTTAATCGAAACACAGTTCAAGCTGATTTTTCAGTGCTTTACAATTAGCAAGAATTACCCAGATCTGTAGATTATGGGCAGTTTGAGTGCATTCAATAATTTATAAACATAAGCTCTGTGAAAAACAGTTTACAAGAATTTCTAGAAACACAGTTTTCCTCCCAATGAAAAATGTTATTTGAATTACAAGGTTTGCCCACAACATCTGAGGTCCAAATGACGCATATAATATCCAAGCACCAGGTAAGTGCAAAATAAAAAAGAATAGTTGATGTTCATTTTGAGCTCACCGAAAAGGAATGAAAAATTAAATTTAATTGCAAATGTTTATTTGGATTGGTCTTGAAGTGTTACCAATACATTCTCTATGTCTTTACATCTGTACAATAGATTCTCTCTACCTTTTATACTAATGAAGGTACACAATATTGTTCTCACACACAGGAGTAAGAGGAAATGTTCATAGGCATTTCCTCACTTCTAAATATACAGTCAAGTGATCACAACTATAGACTGGAAGCAGAAACTCATTTGTTGTTGCGTAAAGTGACATTCCCAACATTCTCTAAGTTCTGAAAGTTCTCCCCAAGAGTTCTATCCCTTCACATTTCAGCATAAATATTTATAGATATATTCAACTACTATAAAGTGAGTAGCAGATTACTCCCAAAGGAATATCCTGTACTTTTGGAACATTCCAGAGGGTATTAGCTGCGTATTCTGACTGGCAAGAGGGAAAAATATTTTGATCCATCTACTTTAGAATCACAATTGTTTTCTAACATCCCTTTAGAAAACCATGGTATGTACAGAGACTTGTACGTAAGTGACTGATCTGGAACTTCTGTGATACAGGAAGTTTTTTAATTCCGTATGTCAATTTGGTTAACAGATAACTCTATAGGTTTAACCTGAAAAAACTTTGTCTGTAAAAAAGGCAAAAAAAGAAAATCCATGATGATTAAAAATAAGCTTGTCTGTTTCGTGTGAAATGGATAATGACAAAACTGTTTGATTTGAAGATCACGTCTGCTTTGCAACCCATCTTTGCAACTGATTCTAATCCTGTAAAATCAACATTCACAAATAAGCAGAAACTACAGTGAAGAAAGAAAAAGTTCCTTTTATAAGAGTGATTATATGGGAAAACAATTACTTTTGTATTAATTTACTGATAACATGATTTAGAAAGCAAGTTCTTCAGTCAACAGCAAAAATGTGTTTCTTCCTCTGCTAATGCTACTTTAGCTTGCCAGAAAGATTACGACTCATTTTGCAAAAACTAGCTAGTGTTTTTCATTTAAAAGTATTTGCCAAGTCCTCAACCACAAGAGCCTCTAACTACCACTCATAAGGCCATTGATCGTACCACAAACATTAATTAATCAACCACTGCAATAAAAAATAAAAAAAAAATTAAAAAGAGACAGCTCTCAGAACATGTACTTTAGTTTTACAGCCTTTACAAAACATGTTTACTAAAATTAGCTTGGAAAAGCACTGGGCCCAGCAGAGTTTAAGCACAGTTTATTCTCTTTCCTGTTGTGGCTGTTTTAAGAATAGATTGAAAAGCTTCCCTTCTCCCTTTTCAGGCTGTAGGTTCAACTAACAGAGTTAGTTAGAGCATCAGGAATTAGTAAGGATACAGCAGATTGCAGGAAGGCAAAATCTATTCAAGTAACCAACTACTTCAGTTCGGTGACAATTCTAGACTACGGTTCAGAAAAATATTACAGAGCTTCACTAGGACCAGGGTATAAGAGTGTGTAACAGTTGCCAAGCAGGAAAATTATAGCAGACTAACAATTCAATCGCAACAAAGGTTACACAAGGTCCTCTTCTAAAAAAAGGGGGGGGGGTTATCCTTATTGATGTAATTGTTTCTTCCTTCAGTAACAAGTACATCTGTATTTTTAAACTAAACTTTCTCTAAGAATACATAGATTACGTAAATACTTCCCGTGTTCACCTATTTGTCTGTCTTTCCCTCTTACAGTCCCCTACTCATAGCTTTTAAATGTATTATCCTACCTTAATGAAATTTGAAAAAGGAGACAGACATCTGTTAACATCATTGTATTCCAGCATTTTTCCTAAAAATTGGTGTTGAGAAGGAAGGAGACTCAAGTTAGCATTTCTCACGAGAAAAACTGGGTAAAATTAAGCTGCTAATCCAAACTCATCACCCATTTGGCACAACAATAGCAACCTATACAGCTGCCTCATCACGAATGGGGCTTAACAAAACTTTACAACTGTTACTGTAAAGATCTTAGTTTTCTAAAGATACGTATCAAACTTTACAATTATTATTGTAAAGCCTCAAATTTTCTACCTATAGAATACCTTGTGTTCCTAACCATAAAGATACACAGAAGTCGTGTTCAAGAATCTTAAGAACTGCATTGAATCATGTCTTAGATGTAGAATTTCAAACAAAAGTATGTGCTCTTCAGCTTTTTTTAGACAGCAAAACCATGGCTGCTGATTCAACAAACTTCTACAAAGCCATCTTGGCCACTGTCTCACCTAGACCCAAGAGATTAAATTTCTAATTTCACCCTCTCCAAAACAGAAAAGTATCATTTAAGGATCAAAGATCTATGGTTTGACTGAGCAACTGTTTCATTAACACCGTGACTCCCAAGTGACAGGTTTCTTTCTCTGTAGACAAGGGCCCAGACATTCTACCCAAGGAGACTTTACATAGTCTACCTGTCCTGGGTTTGGCTAGAATAAGAGTTAATTTTCAGGAGAAACTGGGATGGGACGCAGCCAGGACAGGTGACCCAAACTAGTCAAAGGAGGTATTCCATACCATGTGAGGTCATGATCAGCATGGAAGTGGGGGCTACTCAAGGTAGTACTACTCAGTACTTCTCAAGGTGGCACAGCTCAAGAACGGTCTGGTTTCGGGACGGGTCTGAGCGTGCGGTCCGAGTTGTATGGTCAGTGGGTGAGAAACTGCATTGTGTATCACCAGTACTGTCATTGTTGTTTTTCACTCACTTTGCTGTCCCAGTAAACTCATCTGCTGTTATCACAGCCAAGGGGAGTCTGTCTTTTTCTTCCATCTCTCCTCCCCGCTGGGAGGGGAGGGGGAATCGAGCAAGTGGCTGTGTGGTGCTTAGCCACAACGCTACCACTACCGATAAACAGCCTACAGCTGGATTTAGGATCTTACGGTCTCAGTATACATAGTCACTCCACTCTGAAACTTGAGTATTTGCAGCAGATGGTAATCAGAAATCTCTCATCAGCCCAAGAATATCATCCTATAAAATAAAGCATATCCCATTCCCCTTGGGCTGTAGAACTGATTATGGAATATCAGAAGTTTCTCTGGATTTTAGAAAGCTCAGAAAGATACCATGCTGCAATGGCTTACATCTCATATTTTTGGAGCAGACTATTTTCATTATTAAGTTAATGCACTTTTGAAAATTGTTGGACTCATTTGAAAGCTTATGCAATTGCAATTTTACAGGAAAATTTCTAATTCAGAAATACAGTTTTCAAAGTGTGTTTTGTCCTACTACTGCTATTATGGGGATATTTTGAGTTTAGCAGAATTGTAGTCAACCGAGACTACATTCATTGAAAATGAATGACCTGATTTGGTTTGCAGAATAAATTAGCTCTATGCATTTAAGAGCTAGTGCTACTTACTCAAGGTAGAAAATGGTACATCTGAGGTTTGATCACTGTTGATAGGTAATGAGATATATTAAAACCAATTACATGTTCTGGTTTGTTTCCAGACATCTTCAACAATTCAGCATGAGTCCCTTAACAAATAATCAAGCATTATTACTCCTGACTTTAATCTTTGTCAAGGGGACAAAAAAAAATGCTGACTCCAAACATTGGATTCTTGTCAGCTAGTAACAGTCATTATATTGACTATACCTTTTACATGTTTTCTATTAATTCCTACTCCTGTACACATACAAATATATAGAACCCTCGTATAAGTGTCCAATGCTTCTAAAAAGTAAAACCTGAACCCAAAACTCGCATCACAACACTATGAAATGCTCTCTCAACATTACTTTCTAAATATCAAAAAGTAAGATTTATTTCTTCCCTTTAAAATTAATTTGCAAATGAGGACATCATGTTCTGAAAATCTAGAAAAAAAAGATTATTTTTAATTACTTCCTGAACGTGGCAAAGTCAATAGTCATTAGCTCTTCTGGCAACAAGTTGCAAGTTCTGGGACTTCCTTGGCTATAGGGCCAAAAAGGAACATTATTTTCATCTACTCTTATATGAGGTCATAAAACTTTACCAACTAAGAACAACACTGGTATCGAGATTTCTTGTTAACCAGGAACCTTATTTCTTGAAACGTACAAAAATGCAGACTCCTTTTTTTGGTACACGTTTACATTTGCAAAAAATTTACCTGGACAACCCAGTCCAACAGGATTTGATTGTTGCAACAGAATGCAATACCTATCAATACTTTATATAATCACATGAAATACTTCGGAATACCTCTGAAATACTTTAGAATCAAGGGAATCCTAATCTGACATTTTTAACTTCCACACATTTTGTACTAATTTTCGTAACATCTGCATTAGCAATCAATTTATAATCTTTTTCAGAGATCTCTTCCCCCAACTCATACTTGTCTACACAAAATGTCAACAGATTTAGCTGTACTAAAACTTCTGATTGTATCAGCAGCAAGCAGTCAAATACCCAAATAAACATACGTAATTGAAGTAATAATGCTTATTAAATAATCAGTAGCTCACACTTTCCACTTTGAGTGTTACACCACCTATCTATACTGACACAAGGGCAGCAGCTACAATCAATGCATGAAAACAATTACCTCAATTTATTTTCAGTGATATCGATCCTAATGATTTGATAGGTAAAAAAGGATTCAATATCAAAGGGTATGCAAGTCTTTGAGATACTGGGGCAATTCAGATGACTTTCAATGCCAAACATAGAATTGCTTTGGTCAGGAGAAAAAGAAATTATTTCCTGAGATTACTGACAATCAAGCAAACAAAAAAATCATGCTGCTTCTTAGTAAAGTAGTGAAGCATGTGCCTGAACCCCACATCTTACTGAGAATCTACCACACCACCATGTAAATAGCTAGACATATCGCAATATACCTTAAAATGTCAACACTGGTTCAAAAATAATATTCAAGTTCTAATTTTTAATGAAGCTATTTAAGTATCTGTATTGATTTGGATGTTTTCTATTACAGACCTTAATAACAATGGGCAACATTGATTTACATTAATTCGTTTATACTTGTGAACTTGAAAGTCGATTTCCTACCCATGTTTCCATCATTAGACTGTGTATCACGTTGTCAAATTCATGTCCTTATTACTAGTAGCTTGTAAGATATAACACTAGAATTCTCCACTTACAAGTTCCCCGGTGAAGTAGGATATTCCTTATGAATAGCAGGAGTAGCTTCCAAAACACTGCCTTATCCATTTTATCGCTTAATACAGTAGAAATGTGCAGTTTTGTTTTAACCATATATACACTGAAATAAATACAAGAAAACTGAGGTGTCAGTAAGGTCAATGTAAATATTTTTTAAGCTTTACTAAATTACTAAATCTAGATAGTATACTTACATAAACATATTACAAAACCAAGCTGCTAATCTTAGTGCTGCATTCTGTGCCTATCATTATTTACAACTGGTACAAGCTGCTGCTTTGTAATTAACTGATTTCTCTTCGTTACATACTCACATTTCTAGCTGCCATGCTATAAAATCTAAGCAAATACTAACACCTACTGCAGGCATACTGACTACAGAATTATCTCAGCAAATTTATTCTGCTCTTGGGTGAGAGATTACACATGTTTGCACACATTTGGCTAATTCCTGAAGGCAAGCAGTAGGAAGAGATGTAACCTCTATGCTGTCCTCCAAAGTTTAAACAGAAGTGGATGCAAAACTATGTCAGTTAAACAATTACTATAGTATGTTGTGATGTACCTAGATGCACAGTTAGGAGAGGCACCTGAACATAGTCACTAGAAACTGCCAGTCCCAACATTTCCAAAAATACATCAAGAGTCCACAGATTTTGCTCTGCATTCTACATATAAACTGCTCAACAATAAGGCTGAACACATCATTCAAGATCAGGAATTATATCGTACAATGAGCTACCAGATCCTTCAGTATTAAATCATGTAAAGGTGTATTCCCTTTCACTGCTGACAGGGCACACAGAATGAACTTCGCGGAGACAACAAAGACAGTGTTTGCAATTAGAGAGGCAAGAGTCCTCGAGGGTATCCCACTGGGAGTGGCAGAACCTAGGAAAGTCATAAATAAAAGGAAAATGATGCATGGAGAAGCGAGGGAAACACAAAGGTATTGTATTGCTACAGCAAGCAGTGTGATGAGGGCAACCAGAAGAAAACAGCACTGGTGAAGGCAATGACAAAAGCCATATTCATTCACTATGTTCCTTAAGAACTAAAGACTGGATATTGCGCAAGTTGATGAAGAGGGGAAAGCAGTTCTGCTTTACCTGCGAGATCACGGATGCCACTGGAGGAAAAAGCAAAGGCAGCCTGAAGAAGTCTTCACAAGGAAGAGGGGAAAAGAAAGGGAGGCAGAACTTCTCAGTTTCACATGGTAACTAACCTAACCTTTGGGCGCCTTTTCACTGAAAAACAGGACAACAGTGGCGTGAAGCTCAATCTCTAGAAACTATGTTCACAGAAGAGAGATAAAACCCCTTCCCCAGGCCGCGAGTCCTTGCGAGGTAAAGGCACTAGCTCTAGAATGGTGCTGTGCAGGCACATTTATAAACGTCGATACGGAACTACTTTCACTCTTACTTCTTAGACTAAGTATTCATTAATAACCGGTGATTCTGAACATATGAGTCTTAGCTGAGTAATACTGCAACTAAAGATGACTGCAATTTCTTTTTTACTCCCTTCAAAAGTACATTTGTACTGTGACCAAGAACAGGCAATATCAGGGCAGTCACTTGGCTGCCGTGGCCTGCTACTGCCTCTACACGGGTACGAATCTTTTTACAAAAAGATTCTGAAAGTGGTCATCCCGTTTGTGTACTTCTAATATCTTATTTTTATGAACTATATGCAAGCAACTTAAGAATCACCTATACTTCTCTTCAGGCTTGAGTGATTTTTCTATTATTTTACTGCGTTTTATTCACACACTGGTCCTGCCTAAACATTACAAGCACTCTGATGAAAGTTCAAATGAAACAGAAAAATTACATTTTTAATTTCAAGTGTCTTCAAACTATACACTCTTGCAACTCAGAGAGATGGGTTTGCTTATACCATTTTCTTTGAAATCCAAGTACTGAAACTCATCCGCAATTTTCTTGTCGTTTCCGAGTTCAAGTCAAGAAAGCAAGGCTGTTCAGCTGACCACAAATCCTAGAGACAAGGTTCCTTCCATACCTAAGTTTAACGAAGGGAGGGCAGGGGGGAAGGCAGCCACTGAGTCACATCTGTAGAGGCAACGTAGAAAATTGTGACAATTATCTCATTACCTGGAGTCGGCAAACACTACCTTTCCGGTCAGATCTTCATTTGAGAACAGCATATGCAAAACTTCTCCAACACAACTCAGGAAGTTAATTTTTTGCTTTTACTGGTACGACCCTTGCACTACTGTGTTTAACACCGAGCTATATAACAGCTGCTTACTTCTACTTCAGTGAGTGCAAAGTGCAGTATCAGTACGGTTTGGCTTCTTCATTCCAGCACTGCACCAAAAAAAAAAAAAAAATTCCAATTGGCTCTTTAACACTCAACATTTCACATTTCCTTTCTACCTTCATCTATTAAATGTTAGCTTTTTCTTAAGCTTTAAAGCATTAAAAAACCCCTATTTTATATTTCAAAGACTAAGAACATAGTAACAGATATAAGTACTAAAATCGAGCAGAAATACTAGATTCTGCAAAGTGTCTTTTTTACCCACCACCATTCTCCAGTTTCTAAATAGATGCTAATTAAGAACAAGTATGTTCTTCCCACATTCCATTTAACTTTGGCAAGTTTTGTATGTTAAATTATGACAACTAAGAAGTGTAAAACTGCCGAGGGAAAAAAAAAAAACAAAAACACCACAAACAGATCAAAACACTTACTTTAAAGAATTGGTTTTAATAATGTAATATCCTTGTTCCAGCGTTAACAATTCTAGCACTCTTCCTAAATCTCAAAACAAGAGCAGTTTCTCAGTCCTGTTTAAAGATACTGGGTTTAACAGAACTAACATGCTTTAATAGGACTAATGAACTTTCCCTAAAAACGCACAAACAAAAAAACCCAACTATTTGGCATTTCAGTAACAGTTGACCAAATCTTGCTAGAGGCTGGATGTTTGCACAGCTATCCTTCCTCTGCAACTTCTACATGGCGAGAACAAAACACAGTCTGCAGCTCACACTTTGGCCTTCTCTCATACTGCAGCTAGAAGAAAACTGGCCAGAGGATAAAGCTAACTCTATCTTGGCACTGCTTCCTCCTGTTTGTAGTATTAATACTGTGCTTCTTTTTAACCTTTTCTCCCTAATGTGTTTCAGAACAGACCATTCACAGATATTTTTGGCAGTGGCAGACTCAGATGCCAAGCTCAGGGATGTATTTTTCCATCAGTAGCAGATCAGTCTATGGCCGCCTTCCCAGCTCTCTGTTCCTCAAGCCATCCGATGGCCTGTTCAGTAGCCTGTCCAGCTGCTGCACGCAAAGCTGGTACGCTCCATGGTAAACCAACGTCTAACTTCTTCTATAGCAAAAGGGGCCTTCTTTCTAATTCTATGATTCAATTCCTCTGTTTGTGTTGCATCAAACCACAAGAAGAGCCTGAGAGATACTAAGGGCACTCAGATACTGAGCTCTGTAACGATACGGAAGTAAAATTAACACTGCCTTGGTTTCTAAAATACTCAAAGAAACATTAGTCAGAGAACGTACAATATACGTACACATGTCAGCCAAAGAGCACTTTAGCTGGCAACATTCTGATGGCTACAGAAGGTAGTAATAGATGTATGCCAATTTAATTAATCCTCTTTTAGCACTTGGTGCATCTCTTATTTAATTCAAAACCATTCACGTATAAAATTGCACCTACGTGTGCCAATGTAGTTAGTTAAAGCAAAACACTTCAAGTCAACCTTTGCATTTTCTGTAAGCATTTAATACTTTACTTTTTAAAAAACTCACACACAGGAACAGCTAGGAGAATCCAAAATCTTTGGGTTTGTTTATACAGAGATAATAATTTTAAGTTTTACCTGCATTACATTAAGTCAACCAACTAAACCAAAATTTTATATAAACAAAAACATACAAGGTCTTTCAAGAGCAGACAGTTTATGGTCCTGTTCTAAATATTTACACATGGAAAAAGAAGAACAGGCAATACAAAATCTAGGACTTATTTCTTAAACTAACTCCTGCTAAGCTACTCACCTGTATAACAGAGGAAATAAAGCAGTCTGAAGAATGAAACAACTATGGCGATTTCTTTATAGTTTCTGTGTAACAGTTCTTACGTAAAAGACAAACTTCCTTTTCCCAAATATACAAGTACTGTAGATCAGAAGCCACAGTACTTTCTCTTTGAATTTGAGTTTTTGACAGTTCAGGAGCAATTAACTGTTTTCAAATGTTATTAAAATATTACCAGACTTTTTGACCTACATGTACTAGATCATTCCTAAAAGCTGCCATACAATTACTGAAATCATAAGGAAGTCTGATGCACTGGGTAGATTGTGAGATGAAAGTCAGAATTTATCAAAATTCCTCCCTGTTACTAAAATTAAACTTTGTACTTTGAAAAACTCATGAAGGTTTCACCTCTCTGACACTGAGAGGAATGAACTGTCACTCTTTTCCAAATGCCTAGTCTGTCTTCTTTTCTTGTTAAAACTAGAAACACAAAATAGCCTTAAGATTTTTTAATTATTTTTTTTCATCTGGCAAAATGAAGGGAAGAGGCACGTGTGATTGTAGAAGAGAGAGAAACTCGTATTAGCAGCAGCCAGGGAAATTTGAAGACAGAGCAGTTGCAAAGCCAGACGTGATGGCCTGCACACTGCACCAGCTCTGCAATGATTCAATCTCTATCACTGATTGAGCCAAATTTTTTTTAACTAATTTATGTAATACTTAAAAAATTAAGTACTCTAAAGGGCTGTTAAGCACTTAAAGGCAATCACTTTTCAAAGCCATACTAGCCGTACGGAAGTTTTCTGATCAGAAATCGATTGTGTTCCCTACATTCAACACCAAACCACAAGAATTGGCTTATTTAAGAGACATTGGTGTACCAAACCGAAATACACAGAGAAATCCCAAACCATACATATATGTATTTTTCTGGGAGAAGTCTATTACTCTGATGATTCCACTCTGGGACATGGGAAAACCATGGTCTGGCTGCGATGGGGTTAAACTCCCTTCACAGCGGCCTGTATGGAGCTGTGTTTTGGATGTGCAACCTAAACTGTGTGGATGACACACCAATGTTCTGGCTGCTGCCGGACAGTGCTTGCACAGTGCCAAGGCCCTTTTCTTCCTCACTCTGGCCCCACTCCAGCAAATAGGTTAGGGGTAGGCAAGCACAAATGACCCAAACTGGTCAAAGGGATGTTCCATACTGCGTAACATCATGCTCAGCAATAAAATTCAGGTAGCAGACGGGGAGGGTTTGTCTTCCAAGATGGCTGTTGCTCAGAGACTTGCTGGTCATCAGTTTGCTTGTGGGAGGTGGAGAGTGATTTCCTTTGTATCACTTGTTTTTCTTTCCTCTTTTGTTCACTTATTTAATTGTCGTTATCTTGAACTACAAGTTTTCTTGCTTTTGCTGTTCCTCTCCTCTGGCCGTGGGAGGGGAGGAAGGGTAAGCGGCTATGTGGGTGCTTGGCTGCTGGCCAAGGTCACCCCACTACATGTGGTAACTTCAAGATCCTTTCCAGCCCTGTTTTCTGCTAAAAGGATCATCTTGAGATCTTGACCTTCTTGGGATTACTAACACTGTCCTTCTTGTATATAAAAGATCAATATATGCAGAAAAAACAGCCAAGAAATAACCAATAAAATGGGTAAACTTCTGATTAAGAAAACTTATCAATTCAATTTCTTCTGGGGTTGTATTCTCACTACTTTGACACTCAACCTGCATACACTTCTGTAAGTCATAGTAATAATTTTAGATTAAGTTAGAAAAAGTCCTTTTATCGTGTTGTCCAACAGCTGTGTTGCCAAAGCGTTTCCAAATTTTTGCTCAGTACTCAAGAATCTGACATTTGTTTAGTCTAATCAGTCACAGTTCAGACTGTTTTTTCTAGATTCTACCTCCAAATTATCTGTGGCATCTAATACTCTGGACAGAAAATGTGTCCAACAATCTTCTGCAGAACTAACCATTCTCCATATTTCTCTTGGGAGAAAAGAATCCTCCCAAAGCTCTTGACAGGGACCAGAGTTCAAAGCCTCCAACTAGTATCAAAAGTAACCAAAGAATTCTCACTTGAAAACAAAACTACAATTCTCATGAATCCCACAGGCAAAGATTCTGCCATTCTAAGCAACCTGATTTACAAGGTCATCTTAAGTTTTTGAGGTTTGTATTTAATTCTATGTTCTAACTTGGATCTACCAAAAAAATCTCAAAAATTTAAAAAAAGCATGGAAGTAATACAAATAGTTTTTATCTTACTTTCTTTCAATCAGCAATAAAATCATGGCAGCAATAAAACCTGAATCCTAACTAGGAGCTGTGGAAAAAATCCTCTCTTGTAGCTTCAGCTTTTAGGGAAGAACACTGAGAAACGTCATTTTCACATCTGCAGAATATTCTCCAGTTACAAGTTATTCAGATTTACCTGCTTAAGGACCCTCCAGATCAACTGGATTTTATCAATTCCCATCCGTATATTACTAAACACAATGGACAATCACTAAAGTTTTCCATTCATTTTCATCTCTCTCACACTCCACACTTCCCTCCCGTCACTGAGCATGAAGAAATAATTCCAGTACCCACCACGAGATAGCCACAGGTATCTTAAGTTCAGTGCGAGAACTCTGTTAATGGATTCAACCAGCAAGCAATTTCTGTTAACAAAAGGCCAGCTTGAACTCCTTGAAAAGAGAAAAAGGCATCAAGAATGAAGAAAATAATCTTCCTCTCTCCCACACATAGAAGTCATCAAATCCTTCCAATCATTCTCAAAAGTAAGAAGGGTTTTCTTTTTTACATGGGTATGAGAGGTGAATGGAAGGGAAGGAGAATAAATAAAAGAATATAACACTCGTATCTCCCTAGAGAGGCTAATTCTGGGAAGAATAATTCCAAGCAGATTTGCCAAACCCAGAAGAAACAGAGTGAGCATATACTGGAAGAAGGCTTCATCTAAACCAAAAAGGAACAGTGTCAGCAATTTAATTCAATACTATTCTGTGACCTTTTAAATTCTAATAGCTGAGAAAAGCCGTTAAGGATTGAACAGCACACAGCTTAAGATGATGAATCCTCTCCGGAAGAATCACAGTAAAACTGCATACTCCAATAAGAGAGAGGGTAGAAGTGACTACACCTCAATAGTGAACGACGATAAAACAGAACAGAGGCATGTAAATAATACAAACAAGATGGAGAAACAGCCATGCTGAGCTTTAAATGAGGATGTTGATGTGACAGATGTTTCAGAAACTCAATGTAACGAAGACTACCAGCGGGAAATTACTACACGCACACAAGTTCACAAAGTCAGTTCACGCTGTTAGCGTGGAAGAGTTCTGCTGTAGGTGAAAGACGGCTTATGGTTAAATCAGATAAACTAACTCTGTCAGCACATATCACAAGATCCCTGTGTACTGAGGTTCCAGGTGCGGCCAAGATACTTTCACACACTGAGGAAAAAGAGGCAAATTATTAATAAAAGACTTCAGTTCTTTCCAAGTTGACTGGATAGTTGTTATGCTCAAAATATGATTCCAAAACCTCAACTTTTAAGTTATACATGACTACTTTGTAGGAGAGCAAATGTGACACCAGAATATAAACTAAAAAGTGAAATAAAGAACATGAATAAGGAATAATTGCTCACCATCTCA
Source organism: Psophia crepitans (assembly GCA_013399095.1). Taxonomy (NCBI): domain Eukaryota; kingdom Metazoa; phylum Chordata; class Aves; order Gruiformes; family Psophiidae; genus Psophia; species Psophia crepitans. The sequence continues at coordinate 385,603 of VWZZ01003788.1, read as the reverse complement.
CTCTATCAAAAGAATTAAGGAGACATCAAATTAAACTAGCAGGTGGCAGATTCAAAATAAAGAAGAGATGGTACTTTTTCCTTACAAACACATTCAAGATAGCAATTCTGAGCCACAGCACGTGATGTCAACGTATACATGGTTCAAAAAGACACTTGGAAAAATAACAGGAGCAAAACCCATCCTTTAAATGTAAATACAAAATACGAGAATATCGCCGCTGACTCAGAAAACCCTTGAGCAACAGGTCACTGAAAAGCACTAGGACAATACTGAGGGATAATGATACTTAATTACTTTGTCCTTGAACTTCTCTCTGCAAAAAGGCAGGAGGAGCAATAGACTTTTTTATACAAGTGAAAGCACAGACCAGGGCTCCACTGCTTGTCTTCTCCTTCCTCCACACTTAGTATCTAAGACAGTGGGGGATGTTTCCTCGCTCCCAAGTGCTGCAGAGCTTAGCAGTTGTCATAGCACCTGGTCACCTTCCCAAGGCCTCTCAAACTCTGCAGAGGTGAGGAGGCTGCACAGCTGGATGCCTGGCTTCACCAAGCTGCTTTGCTGCAGCTTTCATCCAGCTTCCCTAGGCTGGCAGCCTTGGCCACTGTCAACAGCTCAAGGGCAAAGCAGCAGTGATGGCTGCACTGGCCCTAGCATGAACATGTCCTTCAGGTGACCACGTTGTGAAGTACCTGGGTGGCTGGGAGGCGCTCCTTGTGGTACTTTGGTACCTTGTCCTTCCCTGTGCTGGAATCCAGCCAGTGCTTGGGGATCAGGGACAGGCCAGCCCGGACGTTCAGCACCGAGTCGCCTTTTTCATGTATTAGGAGTTTAGCCTTTGCCAAGCCACACAACTCCACTCCCTGTATTCTCCTGAGCAGATTATCCCCATCTAGTATCTATTCAGTGGGCACTCACCCATCCGTTTAATTTGCCTTGTTGCTCATGCTCTACCTAGATGACCTTCAGCTTTGCCTTCCTTGTGTGCTTCTCAGAGCCTGCATTCAAGCATTCTTCTGCACGCCCACTCTCAGTGGGGACAGGCTGATGCGCTAGACACAGAAAGGCCATTCTTAAGAATGGCCTTCTTAAGAGCTCATGGCATTCTTAATGGCATTCTTAAGAGCTTAAGACTTCAGATGACATGTGTGTTTGAGAACAAACTCCTTTAATTTATATTCCAGTTTTTAAGTCTCTGATCCACTTCAGATGACAGAGATTGTTGCACCACCATGCCTGCTTTACAGCACATCACTGGAACAGAGCAGCTGTTACCTACCAGTTTAACAGCTTCCCAAACCCACCATTTGTTTTCCAACAAGAATGCTGACTAGCTGGAAGTGAGTTTTCCTGGAGAACTTACATATAGAGCCTCTACAATAACTCATGAAGCTACTTTTGCCCATGGCAAGGATCCTACTACCACATCTGTGGCTGGCTCCAAAAGAGGGATATGTAACGTAGCTTTGAGCTACTTTGACAAAACTGTGTCCAGTTCTGGGCCCCTCAATATAAGAAGGACATTGACCTCCTGGAGCGTGTCCAGAGAAGGGCTACAAAACTGGTGAAGGGACTGGAAAACAAGTCTTATGAGGAGCAGCTGAGGGAACTGGGCTTGTTTAGTCTGGAGGAGGCTGACGGGAGACCTGATGGCTCTCTACAACTACCTGAAAGGAAGGTGTAGTAAGGAGGGTGTCGGTTTCTTCTCCCAAGTAGCAAGCGACAGGACGAGAGGGAATGGCCTCAAGTTGCATCAGGGGAGGTTTAGGTTGGATATTAGGAAAAACTTCTTCACAGAAAGAGTAGTGAGGTGCTGGAACAGACTGCCCAGAGAGGTGGTTGAATCACCATCCCTGGAGACATTCAAAAAACCTGTAGACGTGGCACTCCAGGACATGATCTAGTAGGCATGGTGGTGTTAGGTTGACGGTTGGACTTGATGATCTCGGAGGTCCTTTCCAACCTTAGGGATTCTATGATTCTACTTCCCATTTCCTTTGCCCTTGGCTGTATCAAAGTGTAAAGGAAAGTAAGATGTAGAAGAACCAGAGCACAAGAAATGTGTAACTCCAATTCTCTGTACCTTTCCCTTTTCACACACACTCACCTTTAATGCTCTGACCCGCTTTGTGGTGTGGGGTTTTTTAGCAACATTTTTTAGCAAATTTGTTGGAACAGCAAACTGACATCACTATGGACCAGAAGCCAGATGGCCCATTTGGAAGACCAAAGCAACCCAGCATTCTCTTCTCATTTAGCTAATCATCTCCAAGCCGCAAAATAAACCTGAAGGGTAACTAATCTCAGATTAAGTAAGGTCTATTTGGTCTCAGATTAAGTAAGGGATATTTTAAATATCTCTGCTTTTAAGTTTGTATTGAAAAATCTTAAATGCAAGTAGAATTCTGTTTTATTCACACATCTGGCTTTTCCAATGAATCCTATGAATCAAGAACATTCCTATGAATCCGGAACAAATATGAAAACCACAACTTTGATTCAATTATATTCATATTAAATAAGATATTTCGTCTTCCTGGTAAATTGGTCTTCCCCTTAAATTAAATATATCCACCAAAATAAAAGCAGTCCATTCAACTAATCCTGCACACTGAACCAAAGAGAACAAACTTGTAAGTTTGGCCTAACAAAAATCACAATAGCTTTATGCTACTACCTTTTAAAAGGAGAGGTTCCAAAGACATGAAGCGATACACAATGGACATACATGCTATGAGAAGAAGAAACACATATCAGAAAATAATTTTGTGCAGATAGCAGCAAAAAATAAAACAACATTATTATTTTTATTGTTCTTAGCTACCAACACAAGTCAACTCCTAGAACAGGCAGGCCACAAGAGACAACCCAAAAAAAAAAAAGACGGACAGAAAAGGTAACGTGTATGGCATTGAAAGCGAAGGAATTATATGATGCCACCTTAAAAAACAGTTTTTGCATCAAGTACTTATTTCCTTCCATTGGAAAGACAGTCAGATTTCCTTCCAACATATTAGTTAAGAAACATTTTCTTGATCACAGTTCTGTCCCCTACGTTGATTTCTGAGACCTTGTTTCTCTATGATATACAAGCGCAAACAAGTGTCTCGTCCCTAATAAGCTTTGCTATAACTGGAGTAAAAAAAGACTCTGAAAAGTTGAGCATAACAAATACCTTTAGCAAGGAATCTCAAAATAATTTGGTCAAGGAAAAACGGAGAAAAGATGCCCATAAACTCTGAGATTTTTCTAGTATGCATGGTTGATGTTACAGCTTAAAAATACTTCTTTTTTTTTTTTTAATTCTTACATGTAAACAAAACAGGATGATAAAGTTCTAGCAGGTGTCACCTTCTCCCAGTGAATTATTGTGAACACTGAAAGAAAATGTAGAATGTGAATTAAGTACATTTTTCAGTAACAGTTTTGATTCAAAGTCTCCTACAGTTTTAGTACATTTCTTATCATGTTTTACAGCAACAAATTACATTAAAACAAAAATTTCCTGGAGGCAAGGAGAAATGACTTTTCATTGGTGATTTAAAATAAATAACAAGTTTGGCAAGCTACAAAAACAACAGGGATGGAAATGAGGGAGTTTCTAGCAGCGTAATTTCTGCCTCACAGAACTGCAGCCAGCGTACGCACAGCATGACCAGAGATGTAGTGAAGACAATACTCCTAACTACATAAACGTAGTTGGATAAGAACATTTCTGACTCCTGAGAAGTAATGGAATTTAAGATAGAAGTCCAAACATGTTTTATTTTCTCTAAAGTGTTGCTTCTCTCCCTTTCCTCAATGCAGCAGGTACAAGAATGCAGTCCTGTTCGCTTTCCCAGTGGAACACTGGAGCGAAAAATCCAGCTTCCTCCCTGGCATGACCATGAATTTCATATTTTTCTTTTGTTTCTACCCTGTTTTTATTATTAGACACAAAATTTTACTCTGCCTATATTAAGAAAAATGTATTTTCAGAAAGAAAAAAAAAAACATGCTTCCAGAAGGAAGGTTAAGAAATATCGCATTAATTTCATGCACTGTAATGCTAAGAGAAGATGATTTGACAAGTCACAGAGGGATTTTGCTGCTGCTCAGCAGCTGCCTCTCACAATAAGATCTCCCAAGACACTTTCCAGCAAGACATTAACTGCAATCCCAAAAGGAAAAAAAAAAAACCACCACCACAAAATACAAGTAAGTGTAGCCTTTCACAATGCCATACCACGCTGAAATAATTTATGAGCTACCAAAGTTGTAGGTAAATGACTCAAAACTATTTTGCCTCATTCAGTCACATTATCCTTGGCATAAAACTCATTCTGACCCACAACCAGAAATCCATTATTTTTTTCACTGGCTCTCAAAAACTGCCCTACTACTTAGCAACAGGGACCATATGTAACACCAACACACCTCTTTCTGTTTGCTATTGCATGTAATTCTGCATTTTTCAAGTAACTCCTTTAAACATTATGATTTGTACCTCAGCTATCTGTGAAACCATTGTATTTCTCCTTCATTACCAGCCCTGAAACATTCTCAAGCCTCTGGCTTCAGAAACCTTGGACTCAGATTAAAATTCTTGCCAAGTTGTTGGCCTGAACTAATAGAGAACTATTTTTTTTTTCCTTTCCAGTAAAACAAATTAAGAGTTTTGAACTGAGGCCTCACTTTTTTTTTCCCCCCTGAAGTTTTGCCTGTCAAGAACAGTATTTTAAAAATAAAGTTCTGATAGTTAAAAAAATCTTAACTGATATAGTTTAGGTCCTCAGATTTCTGTAACCGGTTATGTAGGACTGTTTATCCTAAATTCTTTTCCTCTAGACAAATTTTCATAAATAGCTAAACAGAATTTTGTTAGCATCTGATTCCTGTTATCACCCCACTATGTAGATAAAGCTTGCAGGGCCTCTATTCTAACACAATTCAGCAATATACAGTAATTGCTCTCAAACTGCTGAAATAAACAGTTTAAATGTAGGATCAATTTAAAGAACAGTTAACATTCTTCCTAAACATAACTAAACATTAGACAATTAACTACAAAACTCATTCAATCTTTCTAAGAGTTTGAAACTACTTAAAATATACATTAGCACCTTGCTAATCTTGCTAATAAAAGTTAAACCAAGAAACAGAAGAGTAAGACCAAGTATGGAAATTGATTTAAAAAGTAAAAATGGTTTTTCCTTATTATATTCTGTTACCGAACGTTATCTGCTCAACACAACAGTTGTCTGTATAATAATAAATGGTCTTCCAAATGTTATGGCAAATCTCATGACACTTGAGATAATTTGGAGACTCTGAGATACAAGTAACTTAAATTTTATATGTATTCATACATTCCTATGCACAGAATTGGAAAATACGACACACATGCAGAATGGCTTCAGTCAAAGGACCACTGAAAAAAACCTGATACATTACTTTTCATGTCTTATGATTTAAAAAAAAAACCACAGCAGAGCTTGAGGACTTGACTTGTGATTTTTGAATGTTGTTACAAGGGGGAACGGCTGCAAGTTGTGCCAGAGGAGGTTCAGGTTGGAGATGAGGAGAAATTTCTTCTCTGAAAGGGTGGTCAGGCATTGGAACAGGCTGCCCAGAGAGGTTGTGGAGTCTCCTTCTCTGGAGACATTCAAAACCCGACTGGACATGTTCCTGAGTGACGTGCTCTAGGTGGCCCTGCCTTGGCGGGGGGGGTTGGACTAGATGATCTTTCGAGGTCCCTTCCAACCCTTGTGATTCTGTGATTCTGTGAGGTGGTGGAGTCACCGTCCCTGCGGGTGTTTAAGGAAAGGTTAGATGCAGTACTGAAGGACATGGTTTAGTGGTTAATAGGTGGGACGGGGGACATGGTTGGACTGGATGATCCTTGAGGTCTCCTCCAACCTTAATGATTCTATTCTATTCTACTGTAGGTAAACATAATAGGAATGCAAAATACATACTTTGTACACTTTATCTCAAAGGGTTTCATTAAAGCTAAACCAAAGAAAAGGACAACTGAAGTAAGCAAAAGAGCATGCACCACCTAAAGCAATTGGGGGATCAGTAAAGGAAGAAAACCCAAGTGGGGAGTCCCAAGAAGTTCGAGGATAAGTCTGAAGAAGTTACAGCTATGCTTATGAGCCCGCTTTTCATGAGGACTTACTGCAAGCCAACTTCATGGACAGGAATATTCAGTAATATTGGGTTTGTCGTGAATGCAATCAGAATTGAAGGACAGGGAAGGTTACGAAGGGTTCTAAACTGTGTAAACAGCTGATTTGTGCAAGACCAATACTGTTTACATTCATCTGCAAGGACCTCCAAAAGTATGTTAGTGATATCCTCCAGACAAGTAAAAAGGGAAAGATTCATACAACTGTACTGTTAACAATTACGTCAGATTTTTAAATCAATCTACCAAGAGTTCACTCTGTATTACATTTCTGAAAAATCCTGGAATAAAGAACTGAACAAACATAAGAGCCCACCTGGCTTATAACCAAAGTCCATGATTTATTCCCATCACTGATAGTAAGTGGTGCAGATCAGACATTTAAAATAAGGAAGGTGTGCATTTCTAGAGTACAGATCTGCATTCTAAATATTTTATGTAGTAAAACCAAAAAAGTAAGGAGTAGCTTTTGCCATGACTAATTTTGATGCTTGCAAAATTTAGTGACTTAGGGGTAGGTTCTGAGCCAAACAGAAAAAAAACGTAACTTTGCTCTGCATTTCTGTTTTACATATTAAATAATTTCACTTGTGTTTGTTTTATTCAAAAACTTTTTAAACATTTAACAGCTATGCTGTATTTTAACAGGACACATCAGAAAATTCTTATTTCTCCACAAGTACCATTTAATAAAGTAGTCTGAGCATCTACTGAATTAATATAAAACTTATTAGATGGTGAACAATTAGGCACCACGTTAAGTCACAAGTGATATGTTTTCCTGTCAAAAGATGCATTTACTTGATGGTATTCCATAACATAATTTTACTAAACTCACCAGAAAAATCAAGAAAAACCTGAAATAAATTCAGTAATTAATTATTCACTTCAGACTATTTCCAATACATGCAGGGATTGCTTGCAGACTGTACTATAAACCTAAACATTAGAATCTAATTTTTTTAAAATAAAATTAATTCAAGATTCTTAGGTTTGTGGCAAGCGGTTCATCTTGGATATCACTTTTTAGAGGCCAAGGCTTTAATCACATGGCTCTTTTCACCCTCCTCCCCCACTAAATCATTATAGTAAATTTGATATATCCCCAAAGGTCAGAGTTCAACTGGGGATTAGATGTGGAAGAAAAAAAAAATATTTGTTGCAGCTGATCACAGTGAACATATACATTTGAGCTATGAATTCTGGTTAATATAAAAATGCATCAGCAATTACCAGGACAAAAAAAGATAATTTTTCTCCTGGCAAAGCAGGGACTCCTAAACTACTATTTTGGGAGGTTAAGTTCAATATTTATGGACAGAAATATTAATTTCCACATGTAAAACAATGTAAATCCATGTCAACTTCTATTCCTGTTACTCCAACTAAGTGTGTATCACTTTCAAACAGAAGAAAAACAACATGTAAGCAGACATTTCAAAAGAAGTAGTAGAATTATCTGAAGCTTTGAAACTTAAGAATTACATAACATTCCTTACACTGATGCTCAGAAATTATGAGAAAGGAGATAACCCTAACAAAAATTCAGAAGAACATCCTAACAGACACTTCACACGATTTCTACTTTCAACAGCTGAACCAACAAAGTGTAGGGATTTCCTTCCAAGATAATGCTGTTGTACCAATCTTGTGGGACTTAAAATCTAGTTATTTTTATCCTTCATTGCTTACTGTAACCATTAAATAACCTTTTTAATCCTCAGACGAATTCTTCTCTGAGGTGAAACATTAGATGCTCTTCTATTTTCAGGAAGCTACCTGATCTCATTGTTGTACTTTGTGTGTTTTCTAAAGACTAGAAATGCCTTCCTGGCTTCTCTGGACTCTGGCACAGCTGTCCTCAAGAGCCTCAAACACTATAAATGAAAAAGAAATAAACAATTGGCTAAAATAATCCATTAACACAAGTGTTGAGCAAGAATCTTAAAATCCAGAAATCTAGGACATCCAACACACTATCAGATTGCATTTTCAAAAACAAAGTCCTTCCTTTTTCATATTTAACAGTTCATTTTAAAACAAAAGCACTTGTATTAGTACTGTATTTTTCAGCTGTATGCAATGTCCGTGCTATTTTATTCTGTTCCTAGGCAAACAAATGTACTTGACCGAGCTAGAAGCTAGATGTGCTAATCAGCAATGTTTTGTGTTGCTGGTACCATAAAAAAACTTTATAACATCTTAAAAGATTTCTAACAGAACTTCAGTCTCCTGCAAAGATGTTAATACCAGCCACTTCCAACACAAGCATCATCACCGGCACATTCTTACACAGTTCTTCAAAGAGAATGTTTTAAATATTTAGTAAAAGGTTTTAACAGCATTCTCCCATTGCCAATTAGTGACAGTGATATCATTTAAATCTTTGATGATGACAACAACAAAAATAAATAAATTACAGCACAACTTAGTGTATATTGCACAACATTCATTATGCTATAGTGGATTTACATTTGGCTGGCACACGTCTACAATACCACTTTAGTCAAGCACTGCAAAAAAATTAATAAAATGTAAGGAAAAAATATATAAGCAATTAAATCCATTACAATTTTTTAGCCCAGAAAAAAAAGATGAGATAAAGCAAATGTGACGAACACTTTTGAACTCACTTGTGGCATAGAGAAAGTGAGTACAAAACAATTGCTTGTTATCTGTTCTAACACAAGAACCAGGGGACAGCACGTAAACATGTAACTGCCAGGTAAAACCAGACAGAAAACGACTTCTTCCCAGAACATGTAGTTAAGAAACTGTCATAGAATGTTACAGTGGTGAAAAAGTGACAAAAATCAAACCGGCCTTTGACAATTAATGGGAAAAAAGCCCATTATTAAACACAAAGATGTCTTAGCTCCGCATCACTTAAGGCTGGGAGCAGATGTCAGGAAAGGAAGGCTTTTTCTATGCTTCTGTCTCATGGCTGTTGCTGTTGGAGGCAAGCTAAAGAGCCAAACGGACTTTCAGCCTGACCCAGGGCAGCCTTTCATGAATCCACAAGGGCTGGCAACTTTTGAAGACCGGGGGAAACAGATGCATCTATGGTAAGCTGTGCAGTCAGCCTTCATCGCAGGTTCAAGCCTCAAACCCTGTGGGACTTAAACCCACTGTGAAGGTGAACAGCCTTGCACTGGAACCTGTACTCTGTTCCTCCTTTTTGGGCATTCACAAGCAGGCATGAACGACTGCAGTACTGCACACACCACACAGACAGCTCTGCTCTGTTCCAGCGCTTCGCTGGGCAGAGACAGATCGCCACTAGCAGCTGAAGAAGCAAAGCAGGGTACGGCCAGCCTGTGGTCTCTGCTGCTGAAGCACAAAAGCCAAGCTGTACAAGGGATGGGGCGACCAAAAGAAGGGGAGGGACAAACAGAGAGGGTGACACAACAGACAAGGTGACAGAAACCAGAACCAGGCCAAGCAGGATTGTAAAAGACTGTTACGCACTCTTCCACAGCCTTACTTCTAAGTCTACAGAATCCCAACAGATAACACTCACATGTAAAAGCGCGCCGTACCTTCACACTATACCACCACTCGGCGCAGATTCCAAATCAGGCTGGCCGTTCACTGAACAAGGACCAAGAGTGAGGCACGGGGTACGCGTTACTTAAGAGGAGGAACAAATAAAGCTGAAAAGTGTCCACCTCAAACAATGGCTGTGAGATGCATCCCTGCAACTACCACCATTGGGGAGAACAAAGAGAATATAAAGGAGAGCTGGAGTTTAACAAACTAAGTACATCCAATAAGCCGTAAAATGCTCTTGAGGGTTCTTCAAAAGCCAGAAAAACAGAACGCCATCCGAACTCCAATTACCTATGTCTGCTCTAGCTTTCTCCACTATGTGGTAGTAACGTGCCATGACTAAATACTTCTCTCATTTCACACAAATATTAGTCTTTAACTCTAGGATTACGACTACAAACACTTTTTGCAACAATCTGCTATCAGCACATCTAAAAAAACCTGATTTAGCGACCATTCTCTATAAATGAGAAAATATGTTTCAGTTGATTCAAGCTATTTCCTGAAGAGATTTATTTCCAACTATTACTGAATTTTTCCTGCCTTATGTAGGAAAATGCATGTATTTTTAAACACATGAATATTGCAATGAATGTAAGCACTATTTCAGCAACTCTAACTTTTTCCTCCATATGTACATGAAATATATTCATTCTGCTCCCGATTTACTAAAGAATGAGTACGTGGTAGAGTTCCTATCTTGCTTTTTTTTTTTTAAACAATTGTTCCAGAACCACTTACAGGAGTCACCTAAACTCAATAAACAACTGCCTATCCTAAAAACATCAACAATAACTTGTAGGAAGAAAACAAATTGAACAAAAGCTTTGACAGCAACCTGAATTCCTGTCCTTTTAGTCCAAATTACAGTTTAATAATATAAAGAATTAAGTGATTAATTTTTTTTATTGAAATAAAGAATTATTTTATTTAAATGAACAGTCATTTACACTTTATTTTCAGGAATGCAGTTAGAGTAAACAGTTGACAACGTCAAACACATTTTTCATTGGGAACTAGGTAATGAAATGCATAAAGCATCCAGGATTTTCCACCATAAGAAGTGCTTCACAAAACAAAAACCATGCAGACTGCTCTGCTGCAGAATTTCACAATCATTCTTCCTCTCCTATCCTGCACTATAAAGGGCAGTAAAGGATGGGGATATATACACAGACATAGAATCACAGAATCACTAAGGTTGGAAAGGACCTCTGACATCAACTCCAACCATCAACCTACCACCACCATGCCTACTAGACCATGTCCTGGAGCGCCGCATCTATGCTTTTTTTTGAACATCTCCAGGGACGACGATTCAACCACCTCTCTGGGGAGCCTGTTCCAATGCCTCACTACTCTTTCCGTGAAGAAGTTTTTCCTAATATCCAATCTGAACCATGGATGCTAACACACCAAAGCGTGCACAGAACATTATAACGTAACCTTCCGTAATGAAGGCAAAATAATGCTGGAAAGGACAAAAGAGAAAAAAAAGAGGGAAAGAAAGAAAGAACAAACAGTTATAATCCCAGAAGCTCAACCATAAAAAGAACTTGAAAATTCTGTGGAATTGCTTTCTAACAAAACAGCAGCCGTTCTTTTTCTTCTGCTATACTGATTATCTCGTAACTTTGAGGAACTATCAAACCATTTTCAGGACAGTTGTGACACTAATAGCCATCAATTATCCTCTATATATATGTAAGGTACCTATTTCTTATACCAAAATAAAACCCACAAGTAAGTTGCTTTTGTTAAAGTAAATATTCTTACAGTAAATTTGGAAATCTGGCTTAGTATCTTGTTATTTTATATTTTTCGTTTTATAAAGCTCTCAACTGCTATTCTGAAAAGGGGTTTGTTTGTTTGTTTGTTTGTTCAAAGGCATTTCCTGTCTGCCTGAGCTTCTGAACTATGTACTACAATTCTCAGAACACGAGCGTTTGGTATCTGAAAAGATCCCCGACCACAGTATAAAATCTCAAGTACTCAGGGATATTTCACTACTTATTCCAAAGGGTCAAATGACATTAAAAGAAATCCCAGGAGAGGCAGAAATGATTCACGTCTGTTTAACTTTCCCAAGGCTGCACCAGTTAACGCTGTGAGCCTCAGTACTGCTGATTTCCAGTCACATGCTACACTGCGCTCTTCACTGACATTGATGTTTGGCGAGGTCAAGGTCTAGGAGGCAAGTGGTGGGTGAACTCAGGCACGCTCCTCTTCAGAAGCAAGGGACAGATGAGTCTATGCCGACAGCTCTTGAAAAGTAACCAGTTAACGAAAGAGATGTACTGCAGTCAAGAGGATGGGCAACATCTCATTCCAAAGCATCGCTCCACACATCATCTCCTACAACAGGGAGAAGTACGTACAGTGATGGCACTACCCCATGTTGAAAAGGCACGCCAGATGTGAAAAATCTACTGTATAACAGTAATGATAGTCTTTATAAACACAACCGTCAAACAGGGAAAGATGACACTTGCTACCTACTGCGCTTAAAGACAAACAAGCCAGCCCCTTTCAAAGTGCTCGTTTTTATGCCGATGCTGCAATCTAGTAAGTATATTATAAATTTGTACTTGTTTATGTTTAGAAGACATTTTCGCATAAATTGTATTTCTGAACTAGATTCTGCAACATCATATTGCCCAGTTTAAGGCAGTACAGCATAAAAACAACTGATTTTTAGTTTAACCATGGAGCATAAAATTTGTATTTATATTTAAACCCCATAAACCACAATCATTTCATTAAAAAAAAAACCATATATCATTGTATGATGGAAATGAGCAGTTAAACCTGACTATTCACCTGAAGATGGAAGAGTTGCATGCATGTTAGGTGTTAAGTTAAAATCAGAAAGAACCTGGCAAACTGAAGATATGATCTGAAATAATTAGAACGCAGTCAGTAGGACAAATACAAGCTTTTAAACTCTGCGCAGATGATTCCTTTTGCCTGTATACAAAGAGGAATAATCAACCAGCAGTTCTGCATAGAAGGATCACAAACAAAAGGTGATTAAAAGACAAAGAGCATCATACTGAAATTTATTAACAGTTGATCCTGTAACAGAGCCGTGGAGCAGAGTAGACTGACCTCTTGAGGTCTCTTCCAGTCCTATTTTTAAACATCCGTCAATGCACATACTCTGCTGGCTTTTTATCATGTTTTCCTCTTCTCCATGTATGTTAAACATAAGTTATTATACATCTTTATTCCCCCGAAATCTACCTGTTAGTCTATTTATATTTAGATTTCGGAATTTTGGACACAATCCCAAATTTGTGTTCAAAGATAAATATTTTAGAATAAGTACACTAGTATTATACGGCATGTTTTAAGCTAACTTGGCCCTTAAATATAACCTGCAAACACTATTTAGGGTGTTAGCTTTTAAATAGAGTCAGTGAGAATAATATAAAGACCTATGTCATTATCACCTATGGACCACCAAAGACTGGGACTATGCAACTAACTTATCCTGTCAGTCTCAGTTTACATTTTCTAATCTTCCATGAACACAATCAAATCATGGAAGCACTGCATTATCTGTGAGCCATTGGTAGGAGACAACTGCTCATAGTTTAAAAAAAGTCTAAACTAATAGTCATATCTTTAAGCAAGCCTGATAACAGGCATTTTAAAAACTCATCAGGTATTCATAATGATTTTTAAATTCCCTTTTTTTTTACCACTGAACAGACTGAACATGTTTTGTGGATATTCTAAGAGTTTGGAGGTGGAGGCGGTGAAGGAGTTGCTATTATTCACACTAGTCAAGCTCTTTACTCAGTCAACAGAAATAGACAGATAAGCTCTTCCAGACGAGAAGTCAGAGAACCTAAATTCATCCAAATTAAGCTCCCACTCCAAGTCATCTTTTGGAAAAAATACTTCCTCATCATGGGCTATAGCAGGCTAACTAAATTACATGCTGAACTCTGGTAAAATGAATATTGTGTATCCATTTCTACGAATATCTTTTAGGGTTGTTTTTTTTTAAATAGTATTAAATATATCCAAATGAAGTTTTGATTACTGTGGTCTACAGAAAGTAGTAATGCCATTAAAAATATATACCAAATGCAATGCACAACGCACCAACTCAGTGGCTGTGACATAACACATATCCCAGTCCAGTGTCACTGTTAACAAGTAGTAAAATGCCTCATATGTATGTCTGATAGTATATATACTATATGCAAACACCTAAGGTATACAGCTTTTACATGACAGAAAAAAATTATTTAGGGAGAGTTACCATGTGGCGCTAATTTCTGTTTTAAAAAAAGGATTTTATTCTGTAAAATTAGGAAGTCAGTACACAACAAGTGGCAGAGGATGAAGGAGGAGGAATACAAATCCTGCTAGGTGCTGGTAACCATCTACAGTCTAGGTGAGAGTCCAATAAATCAAAGACAAACTATCCTCTAAAACAAAGCTCCAGGATTTACGAAGCTGCAGATCTCTCATAGTATCTGACAAACCAACGAGATGAGATAGATCTGCAATAAATCAACAGGAAGAAACCAAGAAACAAACAAACCCAGAAACAGCTTGGAAAAATCTACGCTTCGATTGTCTAGTTGAAAGCCTGCCCAAGGTAAGGGCAGGACTAGCTCAACTATCACAGCCTTGTTTCCTAAATATATGCCTTTTTTTCTGGCGTCAATTTTGGTGTCAATTAACACATGTGTTCTGAGCAAAGTATCTTCCATTGTTGGGACATTCATGTCTTTCTTCCACACGGATCTTCTGTGACTAGGAAGAATTCAGCTCATAGTGTAGCTTTTTGCTTCCAAGGGGAATGGGCTAGTTTTGTCCCTCTTTCCTCTATATGGTTGTTTTCTTTGAACTTTAGGAGTCTTAGCACCTTCAAGCCTGTCACTGCTCCTATCGAGTTTACTTTAAAATGTCCAGCACATTGAAAAGTTCCTCAGGCAGAAACTCTTTTTTATATATTTATTTATTTATAAAAAGAGCGTCACTACACAGTTTCTTTTCCAACATGAAAGATGACTGAAAATCATGTAATTTTATATACCTGAAACTGATTCCAGCAACCTAATTCCTTTATACCCTTTCACATAGAAACTGAACATGTATGATCTATTCCTGGATCTCCACAAAGACTTGCTAACATGCCATTGTGGCTAAGGTAATTTAGGACTGCAGAGAATCTGTACCTATTGAAAATACTACTTTAGAACTTACCATGAACACAAAGGCTTTACTAAAGCCTTTAAAACAATCACAGCGGTGGAAAATACCGCGTAACATTCTCCGTATTTCGTACACCTGATACAAACAAGTATACAGCATGAACTAGAGATCATAGAAGACTGAACAAAATAATAACGTCTGCTGGTATTTTATTAAGAAAAAAAGATCTTCATGCATATGCTGCAGAACTCCCCAGTCGCAGAAAGGCACAGATAGAAGAATGTTTAGTTTCAAAAGCAAAGCTCTGCTGAAAATTATACCCTAGAATATCTACCTGCTAAATTTGGTTCCTCTTCCTCTGTTCTCACAGACTTTGGAACTTAGGAGTTGCCAAAGCTCAGCAAGTGCATGACTTTACAAAATGAAAGCTTGAGTCTACACCCAGAATAAAAAAGGGAGATACAAATTTGCTTAAGTTATCAGCCAAGAAAAATTATTGCCGCTGAGCTCAGTATTACTATGTGCAAAAAAAAACCCTGGGCTTTGCTTCCAGACACACGTTGGTAAGAACACGCCTGCTCACAGAATGTCAAGCCACCTTTCCCCATTTATTTCTTTGTTGTCTCTCTAAATAACTGCAGTCTCCCCAAAGTGTCTCTCTTCTCCTTCTATTACCGTAACACCTCTCCTAATAGACATATTTATCCCGCTGGATCTCTTTCTGTCTAGGTCTATAGTTTTGACAACCTGTGGGGTTCCATACACGTTTATTGGAGACCCCTGGCAGCAAGCAGCTCTAAGGAAAAATATACACCACAAGTCATTTGCCACCTTAAAGATTCTCAAACTTCTACCACCTCAAAGTGTCTTTAAGAAAGATGTGGAGGAACCTCACATAAAAATAAAGCAAGCCCGCTGCCAACAGCCAGAGCAGCCACGAGAAGTAGTTCACAGGATGGTGAAATCCACTTTGTACTGCAAGATGGCCTCACTGTAAATTCATTTGACAGAATATTATAGGAACTGTTGTAGGAAATTACATTGTAGGAAACCAAGGAAAATATTACCAAAACACAAAATAGTGACCAAAAACCCCACTATGTACAAACAAGTGGTACATAAATTAGTTCACAAATCAGGTACCTGAAGAGCCTAAATCCCACGAATGCACAATGTGTTGTCACTCACCTCTGAAAAATGAGAATCTCATAAATACAGAGAGTGAGGAATAGGAAGTGGAAAAGTCTCTATAAACACAGATAAGCAGTTCCTAGTCCTCAAGTCTGGTACAGCAAAAGTAAGCAATGAAATAGGTTATTCCATAAAAACTGCTACAAATAAAAGGCACAATCTTTTACACTTTCAGCCTAAATGCAGCTTATATACGAGAGTGAAAGGTCAAGTAAACTACCATGGTATGAATATCGTATCAGTTTTTTCCAGTAATAGCAGCCCTACCACCTGTCACCATCCTAGATGACACCTCAACCTCGACGAGCATATCCTCTTGTACCAACCAAGAAAGAAAAAGCCAAAATTATACAGGTGCATAAAATAAACAGAATGAAAAAATACAGAACCAGTGAAAAAGAGAAAGACCAGAGACTGCAAGTAAGAAAGGAAAAAAGGCAGCAACGGCTCTGAGAACAGTTATGAAAATAGACGACCAATGGAAGCACAGGCTAAAACCGAAATAAAACACATTCCTGTGCTCCTGATTTTAACACACAAACATGCAGTTCTAAAGAATTTAATCTGAACTGGAATTACTATTCAAATGTCAGTTCTCTGTGACTCAAAAGCCTACAGTCATCAGCATGCAAAACATTTAAAGTATTAGATATTCCATAAATGTGCATTTTACAGATCACCTATATTGTGTTTTGCATGAAGGTATGAAATTGGCGTGTTCACAGCACAGAGCTGTTTCCTGAGGTTACTGCATATATCCTTTAAGAGCAGTTTTACATCACTGATGTAAGTTACTAAAACTCCAGGAACATTTACCAAAAATAAATTATATTTTACTTTTTCCACTCTGTTTTACAGACTTTTGCTCTGCAAGAGCAGACAAGAAGCATCTTAAGGTTTACTAGTCATGCCAGATTTTCCAAAAGGTTTCATATCAAAAACTAGGCACCTATGCAATCGAATTCAAACTACCTGTGAACTGCTGAACGTAGCAGGCAGAAGAATACTCAGTATATATGAAGACAAGTGATTTTTCCCAGAAGTATTAAAAGTCAGATCCAAGTAAGTATCAATCATATAACCTTAAACGTACTGTCATCAGATTTTCCCACTCGTGTCATAATTGTTTAAATGATAACACAAAGTTGTAGTAATCAGTTCTTGGCAGCTAAGCAGATTACTGTTCACATTTGCAAAATGGTATTCATGAATAATAGTACCAGAAAGTTGCATGATTTTATATTCCAAAGTGCTAACCTGGACTAAGGTATTCATGAAGCATAATCCAAAACATATTTCCTTATCCCATGGTTCTTGATCTTAATATATCACATCCCTAGGCATTGTATCCTTGCTTGGTCCCCAGAGGCAGAAGGTTGCTGTATGATCAAATCATGCACTACAAAGCAGAATAATGGCAGGATACACACTGCAAGCAACACTGGTATCTTTCTTGGGCTTCCAGCGTTAAAAACAAAACAGTGTTAGGAAAGATCAGACCTGTAAAAAATCACCGGGCAAAACCAGTAAATATGAAGTTATTCCAACGCCAAGCTCCACTGCCCCTTGCCTATTGTTGTAATTTCTTTAACACACAAACACAAACGCACACGCCCAGTATCACTGCTCGAACAGGAAGGGTGGGTGCAGGCTGTCAAATGTGCTCCACTGCTGACTGCCCTTGCTCTCCCCTTGGTTTTCACAGCAAGGTCCGGGAGAGTGTAACACAACTTGAGATACACCACTAGTCTTGAATTTCCACACGTTTTTCTGTCATCCAGCCAACAGAACTTCACACGATGATTTTGGTGGCATATAAATATCTAAGAAGACCTTGATTTTGATCTAGTTGATCTTGATTAAACTCGGTTCTTAAATACTTTGTGCTTCATTTTAGGGCTAGTACAGCCGTTGTACCAAGGGAGTAATTTCTCTACATTCTCTCAACCTTTTCACTCAAGTTGGGAAAGCTAAACCAAGACAAAGTCCCATCTCTCAGGAACCGTGGAATTAAGAAGGGAGAACAACTGTACTTGTATAAATAACTGCATAAAAATAAACCCTCCGATTTTTTTTTCCACTGATCTATATTCTACCACTGGTGATCCCCCTACTTTTCAAGCCGAAACATTAGCATTCAGATTATGCAGAGCGAAGTATAAAGGAAGATGTTTCTATAGGTGAAGTACAACACAGCCTACTGTTAAACGAGCTGCCACTTTTAACAAGAAGAACGCTCCCTACCCTACCTCCTCCCAGCCCCAGCCCAATGAGACCCCGAACCCTTCATCACCTGCTGCGCGCCTGTCACAGGCACAAGCCAACGGAGCCACCACATTGCTCTGCACAAGTGCATCCCAAATGACAAGGATACTGAGTAACCCGCGCCTTTCCCTGCCAGGCTGGTGCCCATGTTGTCTCTTTTACAAGCCAGCTGGTTTCTCTCGCCTTGTCCAACAGGAGTTAGAGCCTTCTGCTTTAATAAACCTCAAAACACGATGCCCTCCCAGCCCCCAAGCGTGGATGTGCATAAAGCCATCCCCATGCTGTTGGTCACTTCTGACAAAGGAAAAATCAAGTCCCCTCACCACAGTAG
The DNA here is from genome assembly GCA_013399095.1 of Psophia crepitans. Classification (NCBI taxonomy): domain Eukaryota; kingdom Metazoa; phylum Chordata; class Aves; order Gruiformes; family Psophiidae; genus Psophia; species Psophia crepitans. The sequence goes on along the minus strand of VWZZ01003788.1, from coordinate 366,923 downwards.
GGAAAAAAAAAAGACGCCTGTCCTTTCATCTAGAGCCAAGGCTCCGTGAGCCAAACCTATCGCCCGCATCTCCCTGCCGCTGTCACACCGAAAGAGCCAAGACCCCGATGGGGAGGAGCAAGTGCTCTTACCTTAATTATGCTGCTCCTCCGGGGGATGCCGGGTTTGCCTTCTCGTTGCTGACCAGTGGAAAATCCTTTCTCCTTGCTGCTGCTCTCCGGGCTCGCAGGAGGAGCTGATCCCGGCTCCTCGCCGGCTCCCGCTAGGGCACAGTCCCCGTTGGAGACCCGGCTGCCTCCGCTGTCAAAGCGGCATCTCCCGCCGCCGCTGCCACCTCCGCCTCCTCCTCCGCCTCCTCCTTCCCCGTCTCCTGCCTTGAAGGCCACCTTCCCTTGGACCGGCCCCGGGGAGGAAGGGAGCCCCCCGCCGCCGGTGCCGCCACCGCTGCCAAACTCCGCCATCAGCCTCCCCGACTACAGCAGAAACAATATTGCTGTCCCCCTCCCCTCCTCCCGCAGCTGCTCGGCGGTGGCTCTTCTTCCGCTTTCTGTGTATTTACGATCGGGGGATTTTGAGCAAAAGTCTCTCCCCTCCGCACATTTGGCAGCTGAGGCCGCGCAGCTCCAGGAGGGGGGGGGACGACACACGACAAACGTCTCGGTTGCGTCTCGCCGAGCACCAGTCCTTCGGCACCTGGGGGAGGAAAAGAAACGAAACGTGACAGCCTGCCCTCACACGAGGCGGCGGCGGCGGCGGGCGGGGGAGCGTTACACCACCACAGCGCGCTCCCCTACACGCACACACACACACACACACGCGTGGGAAGGGAGGGACCGCGCGAGGCGCCACGCCAGGCACACGCGCGACCCGGCGGGTCCGGTGCCGCACAGCGCCG
>VWZZ01003788.1:266129-364835 GCA_013399095.1 Psophia crepitans | reverse complement strand
GGTCGTTCCCGCGCAGCGTGAGGTGACCCGCGGCCGCTGCCGGGGCTTCTCCCGAGCTCTCGGTGGGTGAGAGCCGGCGAGCCCAGTTAGACCCATTAGTTAGTAAAAGAGAGAAGGTGTTGGAGGTCTGGAGTAATAACGGGCTGTGAAAACTGCAGCTGGACGGTTTCCCCAAGAAGTGTGTCCACAGCACTCTGTGTACGGCGCGGCCGCTGTGCGCTTACATACCCCAAAGGTTTACGTTTGCTATGAGGTAAACACGAGTGACTTCGCCTATATGATTCAAAGGGCCACACGTTTATTTTTACATCTTGACACAACTTGCAATAGCTTGGTATTTCATGATTAGTTGAATAAAGGGAAATGAAGTGCCGCGGTTGAGGCACTTGGCCCTCTGCTTGAAATTCAGAAGTTGAGTCAGACGGGGAGGTGCTACGCTGAAAGCACGGGCAGAAATAGGAGAGCGAAGAGTCACGCTGAGCAAAGAGACACCCAAGACGGCCCACGCCGCCTGACCTTCGGCATTTGGCTGAAGTGCTCAATGCGGGAGCTGGGCTCCGGTTATAGTCAAACAAAAGCACTACACTTTTAATTTAGGTTCCTCCAGTTGCCCTCTGGAGATGTCTGAGTGTGTCTGGAGCTTTGGCATCAGAGATGAGACACCTATCGTAGATACCTGGAATAAGGCAGCATAACTACCCCCTCGCTGGTGTGCTGGTGCAGAGTCACATGGTGGAAACACTGAAGAGTACATTGTCAGCCCTGTCCCTCAGCCCCGGGGCCTTACCACGGGCTGCAGAGGAGTGCCTCTGTCCGTTGGTGGCCCTGAACTGTCTCCAAAGGGAAGGCGCCTCCATCTTCTCCTTCGGGACAGCAAGGGGCAGCTCACTCCTCCGAAACACTGAGAGCTGCAAGGACAATGCCGCCTTCTGTCGGTGTTTAGTCATTAAACCACCTGGGGTGTAAAAGCCCTTATATTAATCCCCTCTCTTACTTGAAGGGATTCACTTCCCTGTCTCCACTGCCGTCAGACAGATGCCAACTTACAGACTGCTTCTGGTGAGAGCTTTTTCCTCGGGAAGCTGTGCTACGCTATATAAAGGAAACCAAGAGACACTGGGCCAGAGAAGAGAGAACACAAGCAGGAATGTGGTGGCAGCTTAGCAGTAATCTGCTCATGGATGTTGTTAAATAATTGTCTTCATAGCAAGGAAAGGACCAAGCAACTCACCCTTGAGGTGAGAGGTTTAGGTTTTACGGTACAGGAACCCACTTGGTTTTGTATCATGGAAGCATCATGCCACTCCCATGGAATAAATCTGCTTCAGGTGCATAATAATTACATGTAATAAATCATTACTCTCTGGTCATAGAATCATACAATGGTTTGGGTTGGAAGGGACCTCAAAGATCATCTAGTTCCAAGCCCCCTGCCATGAGCAGGGACACCCTACACTACACCAGGTTGCCCAAAGCCCCATCCCACCTGACCTTGAACACTTCCAGGGATGGCGCCTCCACAACTTCTCTGGGCAACCCATTCCAGTGCCTCACCATCCTCACAGGGAAGAACTTATTTCTAATGTCCAATCTAAATCCCCCCTCTGTTAGTTTAAACCCATTACCCCTTGGCCTGTCACTGCACTCCCTAAGAAACAGCCCCTCGCCAGCTTTCCTGTAGGTCCCCTTTAGGTGTTGGAAGGCCATGATTAGGTCTTCCCAGAGCCTTCTCTTCTCCAGGCTGAAAAAGCGCAGCTCCCTCAGCTTGTCCTTGTAGCAGAGGTGCTCCATCCCTCTAATCAGCTTTGTGGCCCTCCTCTGGACTTGCTCCAGCAGCTCCATGTCTTTCCTGTACTGGGGACCCCAGAGCTGGACACAGTACTCCAGGTGGGGTCTCACAAGAGCGGAGTAGAGGAGGAGAATCCCCTCTCTCGACCTGCCAACCACACTGTTTTTGATGCAGCCGAGGACACGGTTGGCTTTCTGGGCTGCCAGCGCACGCTGCCAGCTCATGTTGAGCTTTTCATCAACCAACATCCCCAAGTCCTTCTCCTCAGGGCTGCTCTCGATCCATTCTCTGCCCAGCCTGGAGTTGTGCTTGGGATTGCGCCAATCCATGTGTAGGACCTTGCACTTGGCCTTGTTGAACTTAGGCAGTTCGTATAGGCCCACCTTTCAAGCCTGTTAAGGTCCCTCCGGATGGCATCCCTTCCCTCCAGCGTGTCTACTGCACCACACAGCGTGGTGTCATCGGCAAACTTGCTGAGGGTGCACTCAATTCCACAGTCCATGTCGCCAACAAAGATGTCCATGACTTGGAGGCGTCATTCTGCCAACAAGTCTGGACAATGGTGTTGACACAGTAGGAAGAAAGGGACCGTGATGATCCAGCTTGGATGAACCTATTTGGAGGATATTACTTATTCAGTATCACTTCTAGTGGGCCAAGGAAATTCAGAACCTGATACTGCTACATCCCTCATCTACATGGTCCCAATTTTAATAAACCTATTAACAATGCTTAAGTTTAAAGGAAAACCTAGTCATTTGCAGGATTTGAGCTGTAAGCACCGAGGGACACTGATATTAAACTTGAGGTTTGAAATAGCCAAAGCTTGTGTTCTTCATTAGCTGGAGATACGGTGATTTTACCATTTGCCCTTATCCGAACGCTTCTTGCCCAAACATCTTGACTTGCCATTTAAGTAAAAAAGGCAGCCCTGAGTATTAAAGGAGCATTCAGTAATGTATCTGCAGATGTGCACATCACAAACCATCCCTACAGGAAACACTTTGTCATTAGGATCATTGTTGTTTCTTCTGCAGGATGAGATTTACAGCAACAGGTACAAAATGTTATTAGAATCATTAGTCACAGAGTGTTGCCAGCAAACTGGTGAGGAAGAAGATGTGTGCTCTCTGTCATGTCACTACTTAAGATGCACATACTAAAACACCAGTTTGAAGGCCTTTAGCAAAATTTGATCAGTCCCATCTCAGAGAAAAAAGAAGGAAAAAAACCCTCCCTTTTCAACTCTGCTTATCTGTCCAACCTGTATAGAAAGAAGATAACACCACTGAAAAAGAAATCATTTAACTTTAGCCTTGGCAGTTCTGTAATAAATGATATCAAGACCTGCAGACATTGCCAGACTTTTGGCTGTAAAAGTGATGATTTAATACAAAGGAACCAGGAAGACTTCTGAACCTCATCTTAAGGACACATGCCTGCAAGTCAATCTAATAGTACTGGCATTATGCTTATTCTAATTACTGAAATTTAATTACTGATAAAAAGATGCTATCAGACACTAAACTAGAAAGGTCATGCTAGAAGGACGGAGGAAGTATGTAATTATTTCTCTGAGATTTCTTCTGACGACCATTCACTGTTTTTTTTATTATTGCCCCATTCTGTTTTACAGCATTTCCGACATTAGCAAAGCATTTATTCAGGTGCATTTTGAATGCATTAAGTTGAAAAATACTTCAATATACAAAAGGAAGCATTTCCAATAAACCACAGTCTCAGCTATGGCCACCAAGACTGGGCTACTCTATTACAGAGACCTTGTTGATCCCAGTGAGCGCAGGTTCCCGAAGTAGTTATGTATACTAACGTAAACTATATACTAACGTAAACTATAAACTTCCTTAGCCACAACGTTTTGAAGACCATGGAGTGAAGAAATGTTCTCATTGCCGTTATTCAATAGTGGCCTCAGTAGGCTCTATTTGTTTAATTGGTAGATGAAATGAGGATTATAATGGAATCAAAAGACACCTCTGTGACAGTCCTTAACTGTGAGAACTTGCTGTCATGTGCACATATGAGCTATTTTCATAAAATCCTATTAAATATCAGAGTTCCACAGCTGAGCTAATATTGTGCATTGAACTTTTCTAACTCAAATAGTATGTCAGCAGAAACCTGCCAAGATGTGGGCTGTGTTTAAATCCCTAACCAGTGACTAAATGACCAGTATTTAAACAAACTGAGTACCAGATTATTACTAATATCCTAAATATTTTTTTTTATTCCAAACATGAAAAACTTTAATTAGCAATTATCTTGTTTAAATGCTGCTTTTCTGACATCTCTGCTTGGAATATGCCTTTTCATCATTATAAATATCTCTACAATTCCAGTGATAATTTTTTTAATTGCCTGACTTGATAGTTCAGGTCACAGTCTTGCACATACTTGTTTATTATACTTGTTTATAATTAAGTATACATGTTTAAGCAGTCCTATTACAGCCAGAATCTAATTCCTAATTAATCCAAATCAAAGTTTAGCTATAAATAACACATTATTGTATACAACATCTGTAAAGTGCAGGTGTGTCATACGCACACAAAAAGAGCAGACAGTACAAGTGGGGGAATATGAACGGATGTGCACTAAAGACAGCAAAAATGTAGGTAGGCAAACATAGGCTAAATTGACAGATTTGTTTACTGGAAAGCATTTGTTAAGATTGCATACTTGAAATTAATTATGTTTATAATTCAGGAAAGTTCATTATACTATTACGAGGATTTTTTTTTTTTTATCAAGCAGATCAACCATTTTAGCCTATTAATTGCAGCCTAAGGAATGTTTGCTCTCTATCCTACCTATCGTGTCAATTAGTTTGGCTACCAGCCTCCTAAATTTGATGGTTGAGGATTAACAAGAACTTAACAGTAAATCAACTCTTCCCCTGCAGACTACTGAATCCAGAAGGAGTGTTTTTCCAAATCAGCATCACTGAAAAGTTCTTCTCCAAACTGCCAACTATCATGCTGTGGGGTTAGCTGGGCAATGTAGCTTTAAATCACATTGCTTTGAAAATGAGACTCTCTGTTTATATGTTTAAAAAAAGGTCAAGGTTTTTCAAAACTGAGCAACAGTATTCCTTGCCTTTTAAAACAGTGAACTAGACACGTTAATAGAAAATTAAAGAGCAGACATGAAGGACTTTCTGGAAATCAGGTTCCCTTAAGCCCTCAGTTTGCAAACTAGAAATTAAGTCTCTTTTGAAAGTCTCAACTTAGGCACTAATTTTTAGTAACTCTGTTGGGGATCCAGAAATGATCTTGACTGGAAATGAGAGTTTATCATATTCTAACAGCATGTTGTTTATTTGCCACTCTTGAAAAGGTTGAAAATCAAATCTTTTTTGTTTGATTTTAGTACCGCCCTTTGGAAAAACTTACTTTGTACCCGTAGTATTTGAGGTTGTATTGGGGAAGGTTTCGATGGAGGAAAATTTGTAGTTTCTTCTACTAGGAAAGACAGACACAGCGGATGAGACTTGCGTCATGCGCGTTTCAGCTGAGGCACATATGTTTTACCAGGGAGACTGCAACAGCAAACCTGTTTCTTGAAGTGTTTCTGATGCATCATTAAAAAGAGCATACAAACAGCGTTTGCCATCTCCGAGCTTCGTACTCTGCCCTCTAAGGAGAAGTTACAGAGTTACAGAACGGGCTGAGAGCCAGAGTTCTGCAAGGGATTGGATTTCATTCTGTCCTTCCTTGTATTTGTTAGGAACTATTGGATATATACAGAGGCATTTGACTTCTGGGACATAAGTAATCTATTTTCGTAATTTGAGGCATCTGACTCTATTATTACAGGAGCATGCAAATAAAATAGCCCACAATGAGCTTTTGTAACTTCTTCAAACCTAAACTTTTCTTCTGCAAACCAACCAAATTGTTAATAAAACTGTTACATAGAAAAAAAACAGAAAGCTTTTAGTTTGTAATTTCATGATGATATGCTCTGCAAATTGTCTTCATAGCAGAATATTGAACACTTTCACTGCTTTGAGGAAAATTGCATCTCTTCCCCTATAGGAGAGTAAGTAAATAGAACAGGTTGCTTTTTGTCAGCCAAGCTCCTTCTAAATTTGTCTTCATTTTATCATGTCCGCGGGGGTAAACACTGGGTCTACACATGCTTAGTTGGAATTGCAGTATGTTATGTCTTCACTTTGAAGATATAATAGGAAAGTTAACACGTACACACTTTGAAGACACAATAAGAACATTAACGCGTACACATTTCTGCTGATAAACAGTTAACTATATGCTGGTGTCTGTTTCTCTTATTAGAAAGCTTACGACACACAATACCACAGAAAGAGGAAAAGATATGTATAAAAGAGGAATGAAGTTCTTTTAATGAATGGCAGGCAAAATCCACATTATTCACTTTAGCTTAGCAACTTTTCTAAATTACAAGCAATCATATGGTATTCCTAGAATATGCCCACAAAGGAGGTGAAGGGAGAACACGAGTTGATTAAAGTCGTCATAGCCCAAGACACAAATGTCTTTCTTTTTAGTCATTTGAGAAAAATAACACAGCACAAATTATTTGAAACAGTTTTTAAAAAGGTTACGAACACAAGGTGGAACACAGGTTTTCACACAGTTTGATGTGGCAACTGGTAGAGTGCATCACCACAGCCAGTGAGACTGTATCCTGTACTAAAGCTTGTAGTGCAGTTCCTCAATCCCATCAATTTCTTTCGTATTGCTCACACACATAAAAATAACCCCAGCTCCTGACCCGCAGGGATGGCAGGCTTGGGTATGTTGCACTAACCAGCCCAGGTCTTAACAGAAGTCAATTCCACCTTTTCATTTGGTACCTAATCTTTCGCAGCTTCTGAAGCATGTCAACAGTCATATTTGTTTTCTTTATTTTTAGCTCTAAAAATGCTAATAAATTATAGTATTTATAGATGCTTTCACATGCATATTCAAAATTTGTTTACTAGAAATAGCTTTATGGTTGGAACATCTGGCCAGAAGACCTTAACTAAGCATCTACTGTACCATTACTACAAACTGATAGGAGTGTAGTAGGTAGAAAATACCCTTAGTTTCTCTGAAACGTTTCTATTTTGCATAAACCATCCATGAAAATCAGGGTCCTGACTGCTAATATTTTTTCCCATATTGTCTGGATTTTGTGATGAATATAAGTATACAAAACCCCAATGTTAATATAGGGCAACCTTATTTTCTGAGTAAACATCAGCTGAAGTAAAGGGAAAGCACCACTTCTGCCAAAAAACAGAAGGGAAATTCCCCACTTCCGTTCTTTGCTATGACAATGTACTCCTGGAAGAAGAATCACCAGGAGGAGGAATCTCTAGTGGGACAATAGTAAGACTAAGCAGTACTTGAAGAATTTGTAGTTCTCTCTCCTTTTTGCCTGCATGTATCAGGAGGCTGGGAAAACAAATTTGATCCAGCTGGCATTCTTCTAACTCATTTTTATAGAGAAAAAAATCCTTCCATCCTTCATTCTCCCATTCAACCCCTCCTTTCTGTTAGGGTTCCATACGTTTCATGTTTCTTGAACTCATTGTACAAATTGCTTCTTCCTCCTCCATCTAAGATAAAAATCTACAACCAAGTTTGATCCTCTGAGCATTCCTAAGTCACTCCCCAAGGACAGAAGGAAGAAACGCCAGGAAAGCTAGGAAAATAGAATATAAGGGAAGAGGATGAATGAAGAAAATAAATTAAAAGAGACAGCAGAGAAGGACAAAAGAACATAATGGTAGAACCTATTATCATTTGCTTATAACAAGTTTCAGGATTACTGTCATCATATTCCATAGCAGTAATGTAGTGACAGGGAAAGAGGAAAGAGTGAACTGTGAGGTAAAGGGCAAGTTAAAATTGGAGAGGGAGATAAAGTCAAGGAATTGGTGAATGGAAAGCCATGGTAGGAGAAAAGGAGTAAGAACTGTTAGCTGCTGGGACTGGAAAACAGAGTTGAAGACTGAGGACAGAAAGAAATAAAAAAAGGTTGATCAGGTGGAAAAAAATGTATTATTGCAAAGAATGTCCTGGGATACAATATTATAATAAAATTCAAAGAACTTAGCTGTCAAGGGTTATGACTGTACAAGGGGAGAAGAAAACTAGAGCAATCTCACGCCATGGTTATGAACGTAAGAGCTCCTTACCTTCAGATGCAGTGAGAACATAACAGAGAGACTGAAGAAAGGATTTTTCTCTTTCAGACTACGTTGCTATCAGTGGTATGTTCCATACGCGTTTTGTCCAGCAGAAGCAGCTGAGGCCTAAATGCACACTTGACTATTTGGCATTAGTCATTTCAGTACTTAATAAAGTCATTTGCTGGGCAAAGAGGATGTTGGAGTTTTGCTCCATTTAAAATTCCTTTTTTTTCCCCCCGCCTAAGTTCTTCCTAAGCAAGAAACAGAACATGAATTTGCATATCTATGAAGAATAAGATCAGATCACTGACTTTAATTTTTTTTTTAATTAATGTTATTTGTATCTGCATTACAGAAAAGATTAAAGGCCCCAGTTAAGATCAAGGCTCACGGCCACTGACACTGTAGAAATATATAGTATAATCCAGCTCAGAGCTGGCACATAGCCATCCAGCTTGGAACACAAACAGTGTGATCTTGCATCTGCTCGAAAAAGACCACATAGACATTCTCTGGGTAATTTAGGAAATGTCTAACAGTTGAAAATGGATCCAGGACCTCCAAAATTCCTGACCTCATTTCTGAGCACTTGATCATCTTTCTTCTCTGGAAAAATTACTTCTGGTGCATATGTGTGTAGGTACAAGGAATTTAGGACAAAGAGCAGATAAGAACTGAAGCACTGCGTGTGCCCAAAGGATCTGCCAGTGTACATCAAGGGGCTTCGCTGATTTCTCCCACACTGCATCTTTGTGTTTTCATTTGTTTTAATTATTTTAAGGCACCTCATACACCTTAATCTTATTTGAAGTCTCAAGTAAGAGGCAGTATAATATCAGCCGTTTTACATAAATGATTCTGTACAGGTGCAAAGGGTGACGGTGTCAATGAAAGGAAAATTATCTTGATTAATCTTCATTAAGTGCAGCATTTTAACATAAGATAGGCAATGAAATTCAGGGACTGATTAACTTAACTTCGTATCTTTTGAAGCTTCACAAAGGCTCCCATGGCGTTTAGGAATGCAGGTGTGTTTATCCCAACTCTTTAGAACCAAGTTCAGCTCTTTCTCTGACCAATTATCTCAGAACTTTCAATTCTGCTGATTCCAGTCATTCCTTCTGACTGAGGAGGTACCACTAAAAATGTTTAAATACTGTTCAGCTGGGAAAAAAAAAACAGTTTGGGTTGGGTTTTGGTTTTGTGGTGGTTTTTTTTTTCTATCTAGATTGTTGAATTATTAATTATGCTTTGTTTCATATTGTTTATCAGCATGGTCTCTGGATAATGATTATGCATGCACACACACGTTCATGACTATTTTTCTTTGTTTCCCCGTTTGATGGTGGGTATCCTTTGTTTTTCCCAATAAAATACAAAGCCGTGCCCTGGAAAAAAATAGATGAAGTTACATGAAGCAGATTAAATTGACGTTTCCAGAAAGACAAACTATGTGAAAGGACCAAACAAAGCTAAAGAACAATATACAGCACTGTTCCCCAGTACCAAGCATGGGAAACACCTCACAAATACTGGTTGTTACTGCAAACATGAGTTGTCCAAGGAGAAGGGCAAAATTGGCCAGAAAAAAAGTAGGTTCTATAAATGGGTACTTTATTTGAATTTCTGGGTTTTGGAATCAACTTAAGATTTTAATATGTGAATAACTTACAAATCTAGTGGGAAATCCAAAGTGAATTCAGCAAAATATATTTACCCTAAGGCATTAAGATGGTTTCCTTATATGTGAACTAGTTTTCCTGAAACTGTCTGGTATATTTTTAAATTTAAACAGAAGAAATGTAAGATATACAAACTGCATAGTAATTCTTACTTTTCTTTGTAGTTAGACTGACCTTTCAGTTCCCTGGCACAAACTTCTCTGACATGTGCCAGGCAAAGCAAAGCTTCCATTTTGATTTTACACTTTAATACAACAGTTTGAACATTACAAATCCACCAAGTATTAAAATATACTATTCTACATACAGAGCTGCTGTTCTTTCAAATGCAGACTATAACTAGCTATAGCCTCCCTTCTGCCTTACCTTAGCCTAAAGGAGAAGTGCTAGATAAGTTGATATCTGGGTTCCTCGGCTGTCAGGCTGGCAAAAAGTTGATATAATACAAACAGGAGTACAGTTATTCCCAGAGAAGCAAAAAGCGCTGGGCAGCAGCTTGACATTACATATTTTACATCTTGTGAGCTATGACTTAACTAAACCGTACAGAAATTATATGAATATCTGTATTTTCTCAGGGTATTCTTTATCAATGCTGTCAGCTAAAGCAAATTGCATGCAGGAGTGGGGGTTTTTTTCTTGTAAAAAGACAGCAGTTTAGAAATTCAACACATAAATTAAAGACTGTCTAGCTACATATATAAGCATGAAGCTAGGCTGGCTACACCAACTGAGGGTATGACCCGCAAGACTGTAGGTATATTGGCTGACTTGAAGGGAATTCAGTTTGGTTCATAGTGACATGCCTGGGCTCACATTATTTTCACTTTGATCAGTAGCGAGAGAGGATCGCTCGGATTTAGCTTTTTCCATTTTTTTACGTGGCCACGAGCAATCAGTGACACTGAACCGTTGTGCACTGCAATTCAGGGACGTGAGACCCTTCAGAGGGCTAAGGGCCAGGAAGGAAAGGGTGTACTGCATCTTCGAGGGAAGCCTCTTTTGAAGCTATATTCATTTTTATATAACCCATCCCCGCCCCTAGCAGTGGAGCTGGGGCTCCAGAAGCAGTAATGCACGAAATAGTCCCCCACTGCAAAACGAGTGCCAAAGGACCCCAGAACGCTGAGTCGCTAACAAGATAATCATGACCTCGGTCAAAGTCCCTCTGCTTTGTAGGCCTATTCCATGTTTCTAATACTTAATGATGTTTCCTTTCCATTCCCTAGTATTGCTGCCTTTAAATAGTAATAGTCTTCTCTGCAGTAATGCCAGTCATTAATGATAAACTGCATTCCTTAAATAAATGAACAACTACATTATAATTTGATACTGTCCTTTTTTATTTTGCTTCACCTTTCCAGGACTCTGCAGGCTGCAGCCATTTGCAACAGGTCTTCTTAGGGCCTTGTCTTATAAAAGACAAAATGTTCTGGCCCTAATCCAGGAAAGCACTTAGATACATGTTGACATTTAAGTAGATGAGTGGTCTTAGTGAGGTCAATTGGACTACTTATTTGTGTGAAGCTAAACCTGTCCTCAAACATTTTGTTTGATGGACGGAGACTATTCAGCACTTTGAATGATTGAACCCTTCATGAGATCACACACAATTATTATTGCACAAATGTTTTATGCAATAGTAATCGCCTTCCGAATTATTTGAAATATGCAAGCGTATACTCAATGAACAATTACTGCATCAAATTTCAGCCCAACCCTATCAAAAAGGTATGCGATTGCTTCAGTAAGTACCAGGCATTTCTAATTGTCACTGTGTATTTCAGCAGTGCTGTGGGGTGTTGAGAGGATAGGACACGGGCTCTGAGCGGGACCTCAGACCTGCCCCACTGAGCACGGCTAAGTCTCCGTCACTCCTAGTGCGCTCTCAGACGAATTAGCAGCAATGTTATTTCCTGCAGCTTTGTGAGGGAGTTTTTTTTAAAACAAGGCAAATGACCAGATCCCCAACTTGCAAGCATTTTTAATGGGAAAAGAACATCAAGATACCTCAGCAGTATGTTGCCTGGCTAATCGTAAGCTGGTATTGCAGTGTGGCAGCTGAATGCTGGTTCTTTGCCCAATAATCTAGCAAGTCGATTATTCAATGTGAGACATAGCTCAGACTTAGTTTTTATTCTTCCTCTACAGTAACTGAATGGCTGTCTGCCCTCATTAACGATATATTTTTCCTCTGTAGCATCATTAACAGAAATTCACAAAGAGTGAGGTTTTGTGGTCACTCACCAGTTCTTTCTTTGGGGTAGCAAGAGCAGAAGAGAAAGAGGATACACCTTTTTACGAGGCCTGATAGGAAAGTCCAGCCACGTCTGGCCCTTGCAGCCCGCTCCTACGCTGCTTGTTTCTGCTGTGACACAGTGGGTGCAAGGCTTTAAGAGCTCAGTGAAGCACTCTACTAGGAGGAATTAATTTGTTAAGTGACATGATCATGGAGTCAGAACGATCATGGAGTCAGAACAACTGTGTTCATCTTTCAGCTTCCTTCAGAATTCATCAGATAACTTAGATTAAAGATATCGGCAAAAATTCCAAGGCTTTATATCAGAGCAAAATTCCTTCTTGGTCCTGATATGTATACATTACCTAATAAGTAAACAGGAAATATTAATCAATGAGATCCTAATTAAGAATTTTCCAGTGCTTCTGTACTTATACTTTTTTATGGTATTCAAGTTGTTGAGGAAAGTGAAAAGCTACCACACTGATTTGAAGGGTATCATCTTCTTCATGCCGCCTTCATTCTGCAGACGAACCCTCTGCCACCAGCTGAATGTCACAAAAGGTTATTACAGAGGAGCTGATCTCTGGCCTTAATTTTTCCAGTACACGATAACCAGTGGAGTGATCAACATCTAAAGGTGCATCATTTCTTCACAGCGTGCTGATGTTCTGCAGCAAGTAAAGCATTACTCCACAGGTAAAACCAACAAGGTTTACAATGTTTCTGAGTTGAACTAGCAGCCAGAAAAGTAAAAGTTGGGTTCAGTTCCATTCAAATTAACACCCTGAAATTCTAAGACTGTCTCCAGTCACACTTGGGTTACATGACTCTTAACTTCTCAAAACAGTGTTGTAAATCTTGCAGCAATAAACTGCCTCGCAGACCTTCAGCACTTCCTGCTCGCCCTACGGTAAGAAAGGCCACGCAAAATACACTGTCTGACACTGGTCAGAAGCAGGAAGTCAGAGAGGCGTCTGGGAACACCACGTTAACCCAGCCTGTTAAATCCTCACGAGCACTTTGTCTGAGCTTGACCAAAGGTTAAACAGGTTCCTGTGAACCTCTTCTGCCTTCACTTCATGCTTTCTGTTGCCTGTAAAACAGGAAGCTATGGGCAGACTGAACTCCAGCTAAAGTATTTTCTGTTTTTCTTCCATGTTTGTTTGTTTGAGTAAATCTATTGTTTGTTAACTGGTTTTTATTGCAATACTTTGCACTTCAGTAACCCAGGAGCTGTCGGAGCATTTTGGCTTTGAAAGTACATTTGTGATCCTCATGAGTTGTTAAGAATATCAGTTCAAAACACTTCTGTGTATTTGTTTTGCTCCAAAACTATCAGAGTACTATTCTAAGGAGAACACACCTTATAAAAGTATTCAAGAATGTATATTAAGAAAAAAGGAACACTCTTATTTCCAAAGAATGCAAATTTTAAGCATGGCTTGAAAAAATGTGCCTAGTCATTAAATTCTAACACAAGAAAATAACCTGCTGGGTTTTTTAATTGGGAAAAAAACCCAAACCACTAAACTCAGAAAACCCTGTGAGAACCCAGACCCAAACTCCTCTTCAAACCTACCTGGAACAAATACCAGTCCTAAAAGTCTTCTGCTCAAGTGCAGTTAAGCTTTCTCTTTCTCTTTTTCTATCAGTGTTTCCAAAGTGCCTCCCTCTCACTGGTTACCAGGCAACAGAACAATATTGCTCTGCCTGCACATCCAGCAATAACTGATATTATACTGTATTTTTGCAGAGTTCCTCAAGAAAATAAAGATGTCCTGAAGTACTGTCTTGTGTGATAAATAGCTACTGCCCAGAAGACATTTAAACACTTCAAATGCTGATTTCTTTCTTCATAGAAATGCAGAGATTGAAAAAAAAAAACCAACCAAAAAACCTCTTCTCTAATAAAGGAACTCCCATCCAAATTGAATTTATAACATTAAAATAGACCACACTGCAGAAGAAAGCTGCTTGAGTTGTTGTTTCAGACAATTAACAGCCTTTTAGGTTCTACAGCCACTTGCGTAAGCCCTTATGTTACAATCAAGGCAAAACTAATGAAGCAGCTACAGACATCAGGTTAAAGTACTTTTCAGTGTCCTAAAGACTAAAATGCTGTCTGTATGACAAAGCTCGTTTTTTTTCCTGTTTTGTTTGCTGGTTTGACGTCAGTAAAACAGTCAAGAAAGTTCAGCAGTTGTCCCCAAAATCTTTGCTTTTGATACCAGTTATTAAAGATGGGCCCAGATCCAATCAAACCACACACCTTCTCTTAACCCGAAGCATCCCTGAAGAGGGAGGGACGGTTTGCAAGTTGCATTCAAGAAAGGTCTCATTCCAGGCCTTGACCGAAGTAACTCTAGGTCCTTTTATGTATCAGATTTCACATTGTAGGTCAAATTCACCTCCATGTAACACCAAGATAAGAAACTGAAAGCTTTTGCAGTTTTTTCACTCCCAAAACTAAAGAGGGATCTTTCTTTACAAACAAATAATCCCGTGTAACCCCACCAAAAGTTTGCCATGTACTGAATTCTTAATCCCTAATTCTTCAATACTAAAAATGTACGCAGCGGTATCAGTGAATAGCCCTCACAGGTGTGTTACACAAATTTATCTTGTCTAGGGTGAAATCTCAAAATACTCAACAGCCTGGGTTTTTTGATTCTGCAGTGGCCAAGTTGCATCATGTCAGAAGACATTTGTTATTTACATTTATACGGGTAGCTTTCTTTTTTGGTACATTTTGTCACACTTCTGTTAGACTTCTTTTCCTTGCTGTATTTTAGATGTAAAACTGTAAGTGATTAATGTTTTCAGACTAGATAAAAATCTGTTCCCAGAGTGATTTGAATCATGACCTTCAGGACAGACAGTGCATCAGGATACATATGACACCTGAAAAAAATAGTCCCATTCCCTACTGCTGTTGATGTAAAAGTGGTATACGACTACTTGCTAGATAACAGCAGAAAGATTTGTGGTTTGCTTTCTTGGAACTGGGAAAGCACAGTAGAGCATAATGATGCATTCTCAGCTTGTCTAGATAACATAAATAGCATTACTCAATGCATACATTTGACACTTTATTTACTCCAAAAGTCAGCATAGATGAGCATTGAGTCTGTACAATAAACACCTCAGTTCTGTTTCTAGCTCTCACAGGAGGAACCAAATGCAAACAGTGGATTAACTTATTTACAGAATGGCTGGAGCGTTAGCTGGCTATTGCCTGTGGTGGGAATATTATGCCTTGGTCAAAAGAAAGACTCCAGTCTGCACTGAAATATAAATAGCAGTCACAAGAACTAACACCTCAAGGCGTGACCTGGCTTGTATTTGCTGCCATTTCTTGTATCCCAGTCCTTCCCCATGTACAGCTTCTTTTAACCGAGCAAAAAATATCATCAGCTTATTTTACAATTCGCAAAATCCAGTACGCTCAAGTACTTACCAAACCTTACGTAAAATCCCCAAGCAGTAGGCAACAGCATGTTTTCTCGGCAGAAGAAAGCAAACAATTAAATCAGATGGGATGAGAGTGAGTGAAAAGACGATGTGTCTACAGAAATCAGCTAGATCCCTTATGTGTTCATTCTAACAGCTGAATTGATTCATAGAAGTAGAATTTTTTTGAGAAAAAAGTTCAACTCAGGCAGCAGAGGGGAGATGGTGGCAGCTGGACTCCCCTGAAGCCAACTTCACTTTTTGTCATAATATTTGAGGAACTACTAAATAACAGGGGAGGAAAAAAAACACATTTAAAAAATGAATATTTCTTTTTTATACATTGTCAATGATGGGAAACAATATTTGCATATTTAGTCCCTTTCACATACACAGGCACACAACTGGCAATCCAATTATTTTAAGCTGAGCTAAATGAAAAAATAAACTGTGCTATCGCCTAAAACCCCATCAATAGCCACAGTAAGGATCAATAGCCTAAAAAACTATTGACTGCTCATGTCACAACCTGTACTTTCCATTCCACACTAAATACTATCATAGATCAATATTTGCCAGATGTCCATTTGGAAACAAAACATTCTGGCTACGGTCTTTGTCCTTAACCTTGCAGAAAATACTGGTCTCTACATTTCATTTAAACATCCCCTGGTGTGCTGTAGTATTCCACTAGCAGCATCTCCCAGAAGTCTCGTTATCTTCCTTTTCTAAATGTAGTGAGGGAGGTACTTTCCGTGGCCTTCATTAGTCCGCCCCACGGGGCAGACCTGATCGTTCTGACAGCAGAGATGTGTTTATTCCGAAGGGGGTGAGAGCTCAGTGCCTGATTGAGTAATGAGGGGCAGTTCCTTATCTTTACAGAGAGTTGACTACCAAGACTCACACCCTAGTCAAGCAAGCATGCTTCTCTTGCACACCTACATTACGGATGGATCTCCTTCTAAAAACATTCGCTCCTTTTTTAAAAAACAAGAGGCAGTACAAAGCAAAAGCTCCCCAGCTGGTGAAATCCCGGTCACTCCATTGTGCAAGCTGCCACCCGGCAAAGGTTTGAGGCGCTGAATTTGCTGGATGCAGACATGTTCCCGATTCCCAGTTGTAGGTGGCACAGGCGCCCCAGCGCCAGGAGCTGCAGCACTGACCAGGGCTCCGCTGGTGTGGCAGAGGGGGAGCGGCACTGCCGGCAGGATTTGTCTTCTCCAAGGCCCGCGGTGAGAACTGAGTGAGTGCTGCGGCGCTTCGCATCTGAAGGAGGAGCTGGATCTTGTGTTGTCAGAGAGGGAGAGAAGGTTTAAATAGGTAATTTTTAGAGACTGTCAAAACTGAAAAGTGTAAACATTGTTAACGTTCCTTTAAAATTCTGGCAGGGAATGAAAGCTGCCTGGATGCGTGCCATCTTACAGTTGCAAAACCGTTTAGCAAACCATATGCTGCCCTAGAAGACAGGTCCTAGACAGATCCTCCCCGACAGGTTTGAGAGCAGCAGCAAGCAGGCCTTGGACCGCCGCTGCCCTTGCTCCATCCAGCACCACCGCGCTTCCTGTTTCTGCAACAGGGTTTGCTAGATGCGTGGCCACACAAGGTCCTAGAGATCGTGGGCACCCCTAGTTTTGACCTGGGAAAGTGTGGATGCATCTCTTTTCAGCTGTGGATGGTTCCTCTTCCCATTTACATTCATGTAGTAGGGATTCAGACAGCCTTCTGATTTAGCTGCAGGTTATTACACAGAGCCTAAATCTCCTTTGCATTTGATTTTGCATAACATGGTTCCGTAGAGAATAGTTCCCCTCTATCCATATCATTCTGGAGTAACTTTACAGGCATCTTCAGTTCTACGCCAGCGTGAAATGAGTGTATGCAATTTCAGACTCAAACATTAGGATTTTGCACAAGTTTTCTGTAGCTTTGGAAAAGCACTGATTTAATAACTGCACTGTAGATGTTTTTGAACGTGCTGTCAATGACTGCCGTGCATCATGACTCCAAAAATTAACACGCCAATTGCTTACATTTTACTCTCTTGTCTGAGCAGCTCTGGTGAATTTGTGAGCACACTAGTGTTAACTGAAGCAGAATTTGGCCCAGTGATGCAAGATGCCATTAGCATTTCAAAACAGGCAACATTTTGCAACAGTGACAAATATCCTATAACTCACATATATTACATGTATTTGCACAGACTTCTGTCTGGTCGCACAAAAGTCTCATTTTTTTCCCTAAATTCCAAAGGCTAAATCTGGATCCCTCACCCTCATTCAGAGGTTCCTGCATGCCTACCATCTCAACATTAATTAATTGTACACTTCTCACCCCTCTATCTTCTCAGTCCTATAAATTATTCTGACCCTTTCAGCCTGACGTTAATTACAGTGCCTCACAATTCACACTGACACACTTTAGCTTAGACTCAAACTGTCTCTCATGGTGATAGCTCCAACCATATACACCAGTCCTTCCGCAGGTCATACTGGTCTCTCCCAGCTTTAGTACCTGTAGCCTGTAATGTAACTGTCAGCTTCATCACCGTCCTGTCTTGTCCATCTCTGCTCCGCCTGCACTTATATAGGTTCTCCACTTCTTTTTCAGGTCCAGGGAGGAAATTTCAGATATCCTGCCTATAGCTCTGAACACCAGGGACAAGGAGAAACAGGGTGTTTTAGCTGAGACTGGGGCACAGAGCTTAAAAACATCAAGAGCTTTCTTGTAGACTAATGTCTTTTCCTAGTGGATTGGTAGAGGAGTTGGTTTGAAAGCTGCAGTCACACCAATAGATTGGCAATTTTTCAGCTACTGGTTATAATCTAGATTTCTACTATATTGTGGAAAATGGAAAGATCTCAATAGTGACTAATTTAGACATACTGGGCAGGCTTGCCTAGCTGGGCAAAAGAGCAACAGCACGGTCAACTCCGGTGGGAATTTTCCAGCCCGACAGCTCTGCAGCATCTGTGTTTTGGTGGCTTCACCCAACACTCCCGGGAGCACACAGCTGCCAGCTGGAGGCTGGCAGAGCCTGCGAGGACCATCGCTAGCAGCAAACACCCTGGGGGGCTCGCTGCCTTCCCAAAAGGCTTCTCCCAGCTGTGGGCTGCTGGTGCTGAGCAGAGAAGCCACAGCCCCGGAGGCAAACAGCAGGGAGACAGAGAGGCCTCAGGAAGGCTGCAGCAGCAGCAGGAGGGCTGCAAAACATTGCACTGAGAGAATAAAATGATGAGATGAAGGAAGGGAAAAAAAATAACAACCTCTTTCTTTCTAGCCAAGTACTGTGTTCTTCCTCCCTTCTCCCTGCCCCATTTTTAGGAAGAAGCAGACCCCTGCCACCCTCTCACAACCTCCATCTTCAGTGGGAGCACCCTCCCAGGAGCCCACAGCACTTCTGGAGCTCTGGCTGTGCATTTCACGTGTGGCCACAATAAGGCTGTCTGTCCCAGCCACAGCCAGGCCACCCCAAGGACAGCAAGGCCAATACTGCTGACTCAGGAGACGCTTCCATTCCCTGCACCTGCAGGGAGAGCTCCAGGCTGGATGTCTTACATCGGTCAGGGAACCTGGCACACTGCCACATGGTAGTGAGAAGCAGGAATGGAGGTAAAGGAATGGAGCGATAGACTTCACAGAAGAGCTACGTTTCCCTAGATGTCGCAACTGCTCGTCTCTCTGTGGCAGGAAAAGAAGCAGAGAGACCAACAGCAGAAAAGGCAGAGAAAGAATCCAAGCTTGGGGATAACACCAACATTCAAGGGAAGGATTATGTCCAACTGGAGAGGAAAATCAAGGCTTAGCAGAAGGCACTAGGAAGCAGCAGGGGAAGGGAACCTGCTCAGAACTTGCGTTTTCATATTAGAGAAATCTAATATGATCTTTACAAAAATATATGCCAGATCTTTCCCTTACTCCAACAGGTTATTATTCTTCATCTCAGCTTCACAATCAGAAGCCTAAACTCCAGTAGTATGTCCCAAATCTGTTTAAAAATAGCCTACTTAAAATCTTTTTTCATTTGATTACAGGACCATGAAAATTTCCAGATGCATTTTTTGGAATTATGCTGCCAAGAAACTGAGAATCTTAGCTGTCAGTCAGCTAATACAGACGCTCTGGATAGCTGTATTTGAAGGAAAAATACCGGCATCCCAATCCAGACAACATGACTTGGAGAAGCCTGATCAAACCAGCAAGAACATGATGCAGAATGCTGTAGAAACCATCAACATATTTTACTAATTAGACTAGAATTAGCTGTTTTAGTCAAAACATGTAAGCATTTACTGTGTTATGTATCTTGATGATGTTAACATAATGTTGAATTACAGTTACATATGAATAAAACCTTTATCAAAGAGCAATGAAAACCAATACTTTCCTAGTGAACTTTTGAACCTCTACTATTTCAGAATGTATCAACATTGCTGGTAAAGGACGAGAGAGAAATTTATGACTTACAGTTTGGAAATTCTTGCTTTGGGAGGCATTCTGAGGACAAAACAGTCATGAGAAACGAGATCTAGCCCCATCTCCCCAAGCAATTTGTGTTCTAAAGTTAACTGGGAAACAATGCCAGCCAGTATTCAAACAGATGCCAAGAACACATATAATGAGTTAAAGAAAATACGTTAATAATGCTTTAATCCCCAATAGATGTAATTGAGACATAAACAAGCCAAAAAACATATGGCTGGAGATGTCACCATAAAAGACTGGAAAGAACGGAGCTATCAAAATCTACCCTGATGGCAGTCCAGTAGCGTCTTGTGCTTCTGTAACATGCTAAAGCCATTTTGTTTGTCTATGATTCAACAAAATTACCGTGTCACCAGTAAGTTCAGATTTAAATAAGATGGCCAGAGGGAAACCACGGAATTCCTTTTATGTTGGTTGAGATAGAAAAAAAACCTGCAACTAGGCAGTGATTCTGTAACATCAGCAAAGTCAGGGTGAATCTTCCCCCTGCGTATAGTGAGCCTAAGCCTTACGTGTATTAGAACTTGGAAGGCAGCTGTGAGATGGCAACATCACTACGCATCCTGATGCTGAAGAATGTCCCTGATATCACCTGATGCAGTATTGCCTCACAATGTGTAACAAAATGAAATATTCAGCATAGTTTTCCCATTTGTAATAGGAATAATGAAAGTTTTCAATAGCTTGTTGGAAAAGTTATTTCAGATCTAATGAAAAGCACCTTTTTAACATATAAGTCCTAATATCAGTTTTTCATGCTTGCTGATGTCTTTCTCATATCCCATTTTTCATTGTTACCTTCTTATCTTCCACGTTATCTTCTACTGAATATGTTGGTCGAGTACGTAAGGTAGTAGAGCAATTAAGCAGAACCGCCCAGTCAGACCACAGTCTGACAGCCTGGTTAGGGCAGAGAACCTACCGCAACCATCTACACATCAAGCCCATCAATGTACTCTGTTTGGCTTATGCCCAACGAAGATGCCTGCTCTTCACTCTTCAGTTTTAGTGCGCTCTCCCGACTCTTTTCTTCTCCTCCAGCGGGCTGAAATAATGCGTAACACTGGAGACGTAATACCGTGTGACTCATTTCCTCGCCTGTGGGGTCCATCAGATGAGAGACTGCTTTTTATTTCTTTTTCCTTTATTACATAATTTTAAAATATAGTAATAAACTGTAGCATAACTTGAAAATTTACCACAGGCCACGAAGAGAAGCGGTGCATTTTACTGCAGTGGAGTCCATCTGCACAGGTATTACAACTAACTAAATACTGAATCACACAAACGCCGCAAACTGGGGTTTGGCTTAATACATTGGGAATATTGTTCAAATGGTTAATTTACCGACTGCCTCTGTAAAACAGAGAATTCAAATCCTGTTTATTCCAGCCCCGCAAAGAGCGTAGGGAGTCTCTGATAAAAGGTGTAATGAATTGTGTATTGCATTGTATATTGATACTGTATTTGATGTAGTTTTAGGAGACAAATTGCTTTCTTCAGTGGATTGATACTTACAGCTCGTTGTAATATTTCTCCTCCCCCCTCTCCCTACTGTCATTATCTGCCTTTCCCACTCCTTCCCTTATTCTTAAATACCTCCCACGTTTCCTGGCCCCCATGCCTGCCCTGCCTCCAGTCTCCCGTCTCCATCTTTTCCACCTTCTTGCACTATTTTTGTTTTCTTCATTCTTTCTTTTGACATCCAGGATCTTCATGCCTGCTACCACCCTACATGAAATCATTCCTTCTGTGCTGCTTGTTATTCCCTACCTCCATACAGCATCAGAAATATCATAAATGTCTGCCTGCATCTTTCACTCCCTTCTCAGTGCCTCTCCCCGTCCCCCGTTTCTCCAACGCTTTCTGTACACGCTGCATACCCTGCAATCTTCTCTTATTATCCTTCCCGCTATTCAGTCAAGCTCTTGAAGCCCATCCAGTTTCTGCTTTATACTCTGCTCTTTTTGCTGCCAGAAAATGGTTTAGTTCTCATATTTCTGGGCAAGGAAACAATCTCCATTTCCTACCTCACTTCCTGGATACCGTTCCGCCATCAAATGTCTCTGTCCTTTATATTCAACCCCTCTTTCTCCTCAGTCCTAGCAGATCTTAAATTTCTGCCTTCCTGCCTGCCATTTAGAGGTTCAGGTACCACAGCATCACTTATCCTTAATGTGTATCTGCCTCTTTTATGTATAACTAATCCAACATCCAAGATAGATAACCACCTTACCCCAAACTCCTCCCGGAGTACGGATTTATTGAGAGACAGACCTTGCTAGACAAATTATTTACAGGTCAGGTTTCACTGTAGGATAAGGAATGACATTTCCCTCTCTATGGAAATCACCAGCTCTCAAAGGGCAAAGGAAGACCCCGGTCAACAGAGGCTGGTGTTCTGCGGTGTCTTGCATTTAAACCAAACAACAGAGATTTTTTGTTAGTATGTCGGCCGGGTTAAAAACCTCAGAGAACTAGTAGTTATTTTCTCTGAATATGCTGGTTTTCCCCCATTTCCTCATTCATCTGTCAATGCTTGTTCCTCGTTGTAAGTATCAATGATCTTTTAGGTGATAACTAAAAAAAAAAAAATCAATGATCTTTTAGTCCCTGGTACTTAGAGCCTTGTACGTAATTTTGATCATCATTTCCTTCTGGAGTTCCAGGTCTCTTAAACCAAGGTCAAGCTTCTCTCTTCTCCTCCTAGGGATGCCCACTTTACAGGTTACGCACTTAACCTTCAGCTCAGGGGGTTAATTCTCCCCTAGATTTTTCTGAGATGACAGAAGTCATAAGTGGTCTAGCTGTCTGCTGCTTGTTTGGAAGAATTAATTACAGCAGTGTTTGCTCCAATTCTCTAATAAAGTAGCTATATTCCTAGATATAGTATAACCTTTCATTTTCAAGGAAAAAAAGAGCATTTCACTTGGGCTTACAGTTAGCTCCCGTACTCTGGACTTCAAAGTGAGGCTGTATTTATGAGATTCACCAAGCACCAGCCCTGAGGGCTCTGAGTCTGAAAGTCACTGCAAAAGCAAAAGGTTTGGAATCTTCCCTTGGCCTTGGAACAAAGTTATGATTCATGATCAACAAGCAGGCTAAAACAAAATTTACAATAATAAAAAAAAATATCGTATGGAAAAGCAGTGATTAGAGAGTCCAGTCACATCGTACCTAGCATATTCAGGTTCAAGACATTACTCGGTGAAGGTAAATTCTGCATTTTCCCCTAACAATTGCTGAAGAGATCTTATCCAAACCGCCTTCATTATGGGCAGATGTTAATCTCAACTTCTTAGAAATGTGTCCGTAACACCAGCCAGAGATGAACCCACTATTTTTCAGAGCTGCCAATTCTATAGTTCGGGTGAAAAACCTGAAGATTAAGCTTGCCCATCATTTGTACTCGTGAACGCCGCTGCTCCTTCTTGCTCAGGATTACCCCCTCTTATCTTAAAGGAAGCTTCTTGTAGGTCACAAAAGCGGGAAAGGTCTCCAAATAAACCTGATCAGAGAATTCCTTTCCTTCAGCCCTCTCCCTTCACTTTGATATACCAACCACGAGGAGAGGGAAGTCGTAAAGTTGCTAGATGGTCCCTACAGCACGTGCGCACTTCAAGCGAGGCAATCCTCCCTGTCCCAGTTACCCTGTCAGGGGGCCAGCTACTGCCATTATTTGATAGCACAAAGTGGCTGTACTGCATTAAAGAGCGTGACCGATTAGTTCATTACTGTCTATATGGCATGTAGCATGCCACTGCCAGCTTGTAAATTCTGAATGTTACACAGTAGTTTTGATGACATTTTATTATTGGAAGAACAGTCTCCTCTTCTTGGAAATATTTCCTCCTCCCCTCCACTCCAAGACACCCATAAATTATTTCAGCCTTTTCAGGATAGGAATTTCAAAGCACCCTTTCAATTAAAACCCACTTTTACTAGCTTGGATGCTACTCTGGTCACAATTTTTTTTTAGATATAGTTCTATTTTTTGGTAATCTGAAACTGCAAGGGAGGGAATACCACTGGTTCTTCCAGCTGCCTGAGATAAAGCACATTCCAGTGTTAAATGGTTCTTGGTTAATACGTGCAGCAATTCCGTCTATAACTATTCTCAATGTCTGAGAAGTGTCTGCATATGTGGGGGGATTATGGTTTTGTGGTTGTTTGGAGTTTCTGAAATGCTGCTTGCTCCATTGTGTTACGTCCGTTAGTCCACTAAGAAAGTGCAAATATAGAATATATGGCTGGTGCAGACTTTGAGGGGTAAAATTTATGTGATGCAGAGAGGAAAACGGTAGCTGGAATTCTTCCAGACGTGCCATCCTCACGTGCACTGCCACAGACATTCAACTTCTCGGTTAGCAACATCTTCAGGACAGACGCAGGCATATCCTTCCTCCTCCTGCACCGAGCACAGGTATGCAGCGTGCACCGTGCCTGCTCACTTGCAAAATCCCAGGAGATTAAAGAGACCCCGAAAGAGAGGAAGGAGAGTAAATGATGACAGTGCATATGGACAATGTATCTTGAAGATCGCTATTTACAGAGCAGATCTGTGCACAGACTGCCATGCCTACTGTAGGCCACAGGCACAGACTGAAGAAAAGATTTAATTCTTTTCACATAGAAGGACAAGGCTTGTTTGACATCCCAGGTATGACACGATGCTTTGTCCCTAAAAATGTAAAGCCTGTAAATAAATACAAGCAGGTGAATGTTCTGATTTCAGTGAAAATTTGATTTAGCATAGGTAGAAACTGAAAGAAAAAAAATCAGTTTCACTTTTTTTTTGTGAAAAAGTCTATACCCAGCTTTTCGCTTGTTCTTCAAAAAACAGCAACAACAACAAAAAAATCCCAATTTTTAATGTGGATCACCAGTGCTACAAAAATGAACTAAGCTAAACTCAGGCTGAGGAAGGCAGAAGAGGATAATAATTTTTTTAAAGTTTTGAAACTCTACATGGAACAAATCAAAACCTGTAAGACCAAGTAAAACTCCGAGCAGTGTACCAGAAACTACAATTCCTACTATCAAATTCCCATCCTGATCTACTGCAGAATTACCCTCAGCTAAGTTCAGTCAGTATAAATGAGGAGGAGAACTGAAATAATGATTTCTATTTCTCCACCTTTCACCTGTTTGCTTTGTATGACTTCAGGTAGCTTGGGTAAGACTCTGCCAAGCTTTTCCATTAAATGTTCCAAAAGAAGAGGGGAAACAACAGGCAAGGAATGTTTTCTGGGGTTTTATATATATATATGCTGAGCAGAGGTAGAGGTGGATGACACTGAAAGGCTCTTTGAAATGCTCAGTGCCAAAAGCATGAGATGAAGTAGGTGTGAGGGGTAGGACCATAGCTCCTCTGACCACAGCATACCAGGTCTGCTGACCTGGTTTTAAAGCTGAACATCTATCTCTCCCTAGGTCAGGGCAAGAGAGATCAAAACAAAACTCCCCAAAACCTTGTTTAGAAACTGAAATTTTTTCCTCCCTAGTGTACCAAATTGTATTCACCATCAATTGTATTTTATTGTTTGTATTATATAGCACTGTAGGCATTACAGAGACCCTAAGACAGGGTAGCTTTGTGTTAGATATTGTACAAATGCGTATGATGAAATGCTTTTTGCTTCAAAGAACTTCAACCTACTGTTGCTTATAAATAATGAAAACTAAGGAGAGGAAGAGAAAAAATTGGGAATAGAAGTATAACGATCACACAGCAAGTGAGCAGCACAGTCTGACTTTGATGTTGCTTATGGTGGAGTAAATCTGGAGTAGGTCCACTTCAGCCAGAAGTCCCACACCAGTCTGAAAGCCAGATCAATAAGGAGAAAAGGAAAACACATCCTGGAATTTCTGGGGATTAAGGAAAAGCCACAAACACAGTTTGCATCATGAAGAGAGAAAAAGAGAAATACGATGCTGGCACTTGTCTAGGAAGCATTTGATAGCATTGATAGCACACTGATGCCCTTTCTGCGAACCTAAATGAGCTCAGAAGGGGACTTCGTCTAAGCAAGTTGGAAAACAATCTTTTCAGTGGAAAAATTGTTTAAAGTCCATCAAGGTGGAAAGAAAATGGAAAAAGGAATATATTAGGACAATAACATCTGACAAATGATGACAGTGGGCCACCAAAGACTCAGCTCAGCAGGGTTAGGTCCGCCTATCCTCCTCCCCACATTTCCCCCATGGTGTTCCCCAGCAAGCCTTTCCACAGGTCTGCTGCTGGAGGGCTACGAGGGTGTTATCTGGAAGGACAGACATAAGGGGAAGCCCAGCAAGGGCTCCCAGGCCTCACATACTTTCCTCCCAGGCAGCCAGAGCCCACGCTGGCCGCCCATGTTGTCCAGAAGTACCTTCCCATCAGAAGACTGGGGAAAAAACAGTTTCTTGTAGGTGTCCCAAACAGCCAAAAACTGGGTATTGTCTGTGCGACTGAATCACCAGCTGCAGGAAAAAAAACAACTCATCTCTGGACTAGCTTGCTATTTCACAGCTACGACACGTACTCAGTGGTGGTTTAACCCTGGCTGAAGTGCAGGTGCCCACCAGAGTTGCTCTATCACTCCCCTCCTTAACCGGACAGGGGAGAAAAGGTGTAACGAACGGCTCACGGGCTGAGATAGGGACAGGGAAAGGCTGTTCACCAACTACCATCCCAGGCAAAACAGACTAAACTCAGAGAGGAATTCATCTGATTTATTACCAAGAAAAACACAGAGCAGAACAGTGAGAAACAAAACCAAGTCTTAAAACACCTCCCCTCCCATCCTTCCCTTCTTAACTTCACTCCTGATCTCTCCCTCCTCCTTCCCAGCAGTACAGGAGAACGGGGATGGGGGTTGTGGTCAGTTCATCACACGTTGTCTCTGCCATTCCTTCCTCCTCAGGGGAAGCACTCCTCACACTCTGCCCCTGCTCCAGCTGGGGTCCCTCTCATAGCAGATAGTCCTCCACAAACTTCTCCAATGTGAGTCCTTACAACAGGCTGCGATTCTTCAACTGCTCCCATAGGTCTCTCCCACAGGGTGCAGACCTTCAGGATCAGACTGCTCCCACATGGGTCCCCAACAGGGTCACAAGTCCTGCCAGCAAACCTACTCTGGCGTGGGCTCCTCTCTCTCTCCACGGGGCCACAGGTCCTGTCAGGAGGTTGCTCCAGCACAGGCTTCCCAGGGAGTCACAGGATCCTTCAGGTGTTTCCGCCTGTGGGGCCCTCCATGGGCTGCAGGTGGAATCTCTGGTCCCCATCACGCCTCCTCCATGGGCTGCAGGGGGACAGCCTGCCTCACCACGGTCTTCCCCACAGGCTGCAGGGGCATCTCTGCTGCAGCACCTGGAGCGTCTCCTGCCCCTCCTTCTTCACTGACCTGGGTGTCTGCAGAGTTTCTCACATCTTCTCACTCCTCTTTCTCACAAAGCTCCTGCAGTTGTGGGTTTTTTCCTTCTTAACTCTGTTACCCCAGAGGCACTACCACTGCTGCTGATGGGCTCAGCCTTGGCCAGCAGTGGGTCCATCTTGGAGCTGGCTGGAATTGGCTCTGTCAGACACAGGAGAAGCTTCCAGCAGCTTCTTGCAGAACCCACCCCCCCTGTGCTCTTCCCCCCCACACCCCACCCCCGTACCAAAACCTTGCCATACAAACCCAAAACCAAGCCACAAAGGAGTGAAACTGTCTTTCAGCTGCTGATGGGCAAAGAAGTTGCTTGGTGGACTAACTAAAGGTCTGGATGAGACACAAGGCACATCTTGTTTGAGTTTCCCTTTTGGGTTGTTTTTTTCCCCCTTTTAATTAGGTGACAATATAATGGGAGAAATATAGTCTGCACAGAGCAATGGGCAGCAAGCGCAATCAGCAAGATGAAGCTGGAGTAATGGGACTGCATTGAAAAAAGGGTTTAAGTCAATTGATTCCCCCCCACCATGCTGCCCAGCGATAAAATTAATAGATGTCCAAGTGAAAGTGAGAGACTTCAGGATAGGTATAAGGGGAAATTCTAAAATTTTAACATCCTTGTACCATCCAACTTTGATGACAGAGAGGAAAAATTAATTCTTCTTTTGCATGCTGCTTAAGTGAGAATCACCAAATTAGGCATATTGTTTCTGTCATTTTATTTTATTGTGCTGTAGCTAGAAGAAGAAATCAATAAACAGACATTAAAAAGGTACATCTCCAGAGAAAGATAATCAACCTATTATTGACTCACTTACGGTTATTTTTTGAGGAGAAAAATACCAAGATGATTTTCAAGACTCAGATATCTTGATTGAACACAGAGCCTTGACAGCATATAGAAGAGCCATCCCGGTGGCAGAAAGACAACAGGAAACAGCTTTCTCTGGGCAGAGGCCGCTGCCACAATACGCTTCATGGCTAAGGGCTCACCAGGCATTTCAAAGGAATCAAGAACATGCAATGTATTTTCACCTCTAAACACTAAAACCAAAGCCATATCCAAATAGGGTTTGGAGTATGTATATTTACATATCTGATTTCAATAATATAAACACTTACCCGAAGTTAGATGCTCAGTCACTTGAAACTTTTTGCCTATGAACCAAAGGACTGTCTTCCTAGCGGGAAAGAATTCATCAATGTCCGCACCCAAAGACAAACCCTTAGGCGTTATAAGGCTGGGCAAGGCAAGAGCCCACTCGCATCGTACGAATCCCAGTACAACGCGTTACGCACCACATCACATTCCTTGGTTTCTCTGCACAGCGATGCTTTCATCCGCAGCACATCTGCTCTCTGTCTGCTGGAATAACTCACCTCATTCATTCAGAGAATATTTTCTAACAACAGAAGTGCCCTCACGTCTCAGTTTAAGAAGGACAAATAGCCCCTTTAAAAAGAAATGTCTGGCCAAAACTCTTCTAATAATTGCAAATGTTATCCCATAATTTAAAGGGAAGATCTTTATTGAATAAGGTTGTTTCCCTTTATAGGCCAAAAAGACTTTTTATTACTTTTCTTACTAGTCAAATAAGCTCACATTTTGCATTCACTTGTATTTCAATTAAAAAAAACTATTAGAATCTGTAGCATTTGCTTCCTAAATTAAATATTGGGTGTTTTGCCATCAGTATAACCTAATAAACCAAAAGCTTTAAAAATCTGAGGCCAAACTTGATTTTCTGATGCACTCAAGTTTTAAGACACATTTATTGCTCTGAGTGGAACATATCCTAATTATAGCATTCAAGTTTCCTTTTTCTCTACAGATCTGAACAGTAAACTGGCTTACAGAATCAATCCTCGGAATCAGATGAAACAAGTCACTGCTTATTCATTTAACAGATAAGGGGTTTATTTGATTATGAAAGTGTTACTTGTAATTGCTAATCATGTTTTTATGTGTGTCCATTAGTATTTTTAAAGTGCAAAACACGTGATGGGGGAGTCATCTTTAATACACATGAAGAACTCTGTCATCCACCACTTACACATCTAATCCCTCATCATGCACGGCACTGAAACGCCAAGTAAACCAGTATTTCAAACTGCACTCCCAAACAATACTGCGGGAAGTTTGTATACGGCAGAGTAAGCGAAGTAGCCTACTTAGCCAAAGGAAAACCTATTTTAAAAAAAAACTACTGAAAGAATTTCAAATAGGTACCTATAGCCAGCAGTGGACCGAGATGCCAATCTTCTACGCGGATTCACGTATATCGATGATGAAAGAGGGTGGACGCAAGAACGTGACCTTCCACCGCCAGAGACTATAGCCTCCGCAGTGCCGTTCTGACTCAAACATCACCTCCTACTCAGCAAAGCAAAAGTTACTGACATATTCCCCAAAGCGGTTAGTTTAAGTTCTGTTCATTTTATCAGCTTTCTGATACCCATTAATAAATGCATTTTGCAATAAGCAGGGTTTTCAAAAGAACATAAATTACATAGGGAGCATAAGACTCTAAATCCCACCTTGCCCAGACTTTTCTTTGTACAGGATCTGTTTGGTTATAATGCTTTAAAGAAAGAGAAAATGAAAGAGGCCTGTTTCTTTCATAGTTTCAGTCCCGCATATGAAATTTGGAATAAAATCTGTTCCCAAGGCGTTTATAGCAAACCCACAGAGTTTATAGGAAATCCCCTTTGGGAGACAGTTACTCGTAACTTCCTTTCCCAAACACAGCAATGCCAACAGACAACGTTAACATAACACAGAATTTCACGCACTGGATGATATATTAGCTGATGGTATTGAGTTACTCTGAAACGGTGCCTGAGCCTGCAGGCGCTGCCTCGAAGCATCACCACCAGCCCTGTCAGGTGGCAACAACCGCCCTGCTGCTGTACCCAGGGCACTCACTGCTGGCTGTTACGGCTGCTCCACACTGCACCCAGGCTTGCTCTTACGAAATACTTGAATCAATGCCCTTGCCTCCCTCCTTCCTGGTATTTAAACACAACACTATTTCTCCACAGCCTGCATCCTTCTGATGTAAAAAGAAAAACAATCGTGTGACCATCGGCCGTTTCTCGTGGTAGCTCTGCTTTTCCACACATTATTTGCCACAGTAGATGTGTGCGGGGTGTCATTTCAACAAGGAAATGGAGCACTGCAAGAGACAAACCGCAGCAGCAGGCCGTTCCATTTACCTGCCTCTCCATCTTCCTGCGAGTCCCTAGCATTTCTGATACTGGTTTCCAATTATATGATCATACTGGGTTTATGAACCCAAAGGTTGAACGAATTGTAAGCACTGAAAATCTACGTTTCGCTTCTTCTGTTCTCTAACTTGGTAATGCTAAATATGATTCAGAGTTTAACTTCCCATATTTTTAATAGTTTGTTTCTTATTTTGACATTCCCACCAACCTGTAAGACTGACAGTCAGGGCAACCAACATTTGTACAGCTCAGCCGTACTCCTCTGCAAACTACTTAATTCATGCCCAATAAACCATAGCCTGCAGCAAACCAGAATGTACTTCATTTGTAGACAGCAGCTTTAAAAACCTGTGCTTAATTTGCTCTCAGATTTATCAGCAGTATCAGCTGTAAATACGCTTTATAGATTCAGCAGAAAGCACTGTCATTCGGGTAGCATTGGAGACTCAAAGAACAACCTGCCTGCTGCACAAGCTGGCAAGGAAAGGGCTGGGGGAAAGCTGACCTTGTAGCAAAGAAAGCGTTGAACCCAATTTAGTGACAGAGTAGATGAGGCAGCCCTGAAGACCACAACAAGGAGGGAATGAAAGTTAGGGTCAGCCATCTAGATGGAGTCCCCGATCAAATAGATGAAACAAGGTCTACAGAGCACCCTGGAGCTCCTGGGGGTTCAGCCTCCTGGGCTCAGGGCCAGCTTCAAGATAGTGCAGCCTTGAGAGAAAGGGAAGAGACCTCAGCAGGGAGTGTCCTGCTCCCCAGGAAGCTGCTCTTAAGCTGAAGCCCTCACCCTCACTTCCTGCCTGAGGTGTGCCACAGCCGTGTCGCAGCTACACCTGCGCCTGGCCACGGCCCCATTCATCTGCTCCCCAGTCCTGACCCTGTGGATTGAGCTGGTCCCTGTGTGCTAGTGGGGGTGTGCCTGGTGATGGGGACTCTGGGCTGACCCCAGCTGTCCCACCCCCACCCCCCGACTTGCCCTGCCGGCCCTGTGGGGGAGCCCCCTGCTCCCGGCACCCCGATCCCCAGGGAGCAGCCTTCCCTGGAAGGTGTGAAGAGTGTCAGAAGGGTGCGAATGGGAGAAGAGAAAATGGAAAAGAAAATCCTGGCCCTAATGTCATCCAGGCAGCGCTCCTGGATGCAAGGAACAGAAGAATCTGGGTGCATAAGATGCGTAAGATCTGATCAAACCCCACCCACGGCTTCTCTAATCTGGAGTAGGCAGAGGGTGAATCTGATGTAGCCTTTCACTGCTGACAATCAAGTCACACCTCAGAGGACACAGTACCTCGCTCCATCCCTTCTTTTCCTTTGAAGTGGTGTGGCAAGGTGGAACTGCTATGCGTCCTTGCAGAGGAGTATCAATATCGAGCGTCGCAAGGGATTCCTTCGTCCTCCTTTTAAAAACCAACTGGCGAGTGGACTGAAACTCTCCCTTTAACCATCTGGACAGACTGCTGAATGGCAGCAGTCCAGGGCTGGTGTGTGACAAATGGAGGCAGATTATTTTTTTTCAGCCTGTCTCAACAAATCTATACCTGTTTTGCTTCAGGAAGCCAGCAATTTCCCTGCTACCAGCTTGGTCCCCGTTGCTTGTCTCTGCTTCATGTATCCATTTTCATGTACTTTAGTGTAACACCTTATGAATCTCTGTCCTTTTTCCTTAAAAAACACAGATGAAGTTGAAATCTGTCCCTTTAATTGTCAAGTCAGAGCTGGGTAACGCTGTTCTCGTCATTCTGTGCTAATTATCTTTAGGATAAATCTTTAGGACTTCACAAATAATTTAGATAATCAGACCCTAAATTTTCTCTAAGTCCAGCCAGGTTTATTTGGTTGGGTTTTTTTCTTTTCAGATCAATATATGTGTAAAGGAGTTTATAAAGCAGTTTATTCCACTGCACTGCTATCTGACGCTGAAGACAGCATGTCTGCCACCACTGAAGTTTATTCTGGAGGTGCAGTCTGCTTGTAAACCTGTATTTGGAGATCAACCCATGTCCCCTGAGTTCTGAGGGAGGTTTTTCAGCAAGGCCTTTTTGAAATGAACAGCTTCTGACCAGCGCTGCCTAGTGCTAACCTCCCCTTCGCAAAGACAAAGCCTTTTTCCTCTTGCCAATGCCTGCTGGAGCCTGTGACCCCGCGGTGCCTGCAGCCGGGGGGGTTTTACGTTTATATACTACATTTTAGTATTGACTATGAGACTCAAGCGCTCCAGACTTCACACCTCTGCAGCAAGACAGCTTCCCTCCACGGCGGCAGCGGGATGAGGCAAACTCTTTCCCCTCTTCGTCGTCACGTATTCTCGCCGTCGAGAATATGACTCAAGTTTCGCCCGTTTACCTTCTGCCGCTCGTGTGGCTTTTCGTCCCAAGCTAAGGCGGCCGCTGCAGCTGCAGCAGCGACTCGTGCGCTCGTCTCCTACTTAAAATTAACAAAGCCCTTCTATTTGCTCGGAAAATGACAGCCTGCTCGGTTTCTGCCACGATGCTCTCCAGCAGCTCTGGGAAGGGTTGCTGTCTGCCGCCCCATCCAGGCTGTGCGTGGTTTGAAGCTGTCTGCAAGATTTATTTTTGTGTCTGGAAGCGGTCTCCCCCTGCAGCGTCCCAGTCACAATCCGTCCTTTTTTAACAGGATCTCTGTCCCCCATCCCTACTCGCAAAATGGCTCTTCTGCCTTAGATCAGTCGCAAGCATTCTTCTCTCTCATGCTGCTTTGTTTCCACTCAGTGCCATTTCTTAACGTGTTTTTCTCCTGTCCCTGAGCTCAGCCATATTCATGGAATAAAACAGAAATCTGTTTCATTCAGGGTGTGATATATTATTTTTTTTTAGTTTATTTTTAACTACTACTTTTTTTTTTTTTCCTGAAACAAATTAATGAAAACAACTCTCTCGAGGAACAGGATTTAGAGAAGTACTCTAGCCTTCAATAAAAGACCAGCACCAGGATGCAAGAGCAAGTGCTCAAAATGAAGACATGACAGCGTGAGAATTGACTGTGTAACTCCGGCAGAGCCAAGTACTTTCTTGCCCGGAGCAGAAAATGGGCTATAGAGCAACAAAACTGTGTTTGGACTGGCAACCTTAGCTTGATCTTCTGGATATGGCATACCTGACTAAAATCTACATAACCTCTGTGTACATATTGGCTTATATTACATTATTTTGTACACACACACACAAAAAAAAAACACAAAACCAAAACCCAAAGAAAACCCAACAAACCAAAACCAAAACAACAAACCTCATGGAAAGTCTGCAGTGAAAATCTACTTGCTCTTATTTCACATTCACGACTGTGCTGTGGGAATTACAGACATCGTGTCTTCACTCTAGGTTACTTATCACTCCTTTTACATCTCTTTTCTGCCATTCTCCCATTTTCTTTGCTCTCTAACCACGTTTTATTCTGAGATCACGGACATTTAGTCCGGGTAAGTGTGTAATGAGGACACTGAGACCAAGTGTAATTAAAATCCTTCAAGTAAAATGATTACATATTCAATTAATAGAAACATATTTAAAATTCTCCCTTGATTTTTAATCTGTTGACAGTGGCAGCTGCTGCTTCCAGTGGTCTTTCTGTACGCATTGACTCTTCCAGTCAGCTGTATTACATCAATAAATGCATATGCCTGTCATGCTCTGATTAAATAATGAAACTAAATTATCTGAATTCTATCCAAAGCCTTCTCTGTCTTCTGATCTAAATTTTATTTTCAACGGTCTGAACTCCAGATAGCTACACTTAAGGCAAGTGAATTTTGAAATTATTCCACTGCATCTAGGTCGAAAAAATAATATATATTTTATTTGTATGTCGCATAAATCCCCCAAGACCAACCTACAGTTTGTTTTGCAAGTTGTAAACACTTTTAGAGGGAGCGTCGTTAAATAGTTGAAACAGACAACACGCCGCGAGATCCAACCATTTCATTCTGCTCTGTTTGCCTGGTAATTAGCTTACTGAAGACAGAAACTCAGCTGGGATTTCCATCCACTACCATCAGAGAAATCATCGTATCAATAGCTGAAGTGATGTCACTTTTAAAAGGTACACAAAACAATAACTGAAAATACTGAAAAAATAACTTACAGTATGAAGAAATGCATCACAATACAATAGTAAAATATGAGGAAGCCCGGGCGTTGCTCTCAATAAGAGGAATGGGAAGTACCTTCGCTGCACAGTTTCCAGATTCTATCATGTCAGGTTTACTTGCTTTGGCTCCAGTTATCTCTTCTCACAGATATTTTCCTTATCAAAAACTAAGGAAGTAAAGAAAAAGTCTGCATAGATAGCACAACAAATTGTACGTAAAATTTGTAAAATTAAAATAGAAACTGTATTACAGAACTGTTGGCAAAACGAAAGGAATAGTCCCCCGAGTGCCCTTCGGGACTTCAAGAAGCTGGAAAAAGTGCTGACATACAGTCAGGACAGCATCTGCTTTTGGGGTTGATCACTTAGTTTGAAAACAAGGAACATTTTTTTCAAACTTTAAAACACACGGAAACACCACCTGGAGAAACCATGATTTACGAGCAAGCGTTACGAAACCTTTGAAGCCTCTGAGCTCCCTCTTGCATTTGGAAATATGGGTGCTATGCATGTACTGCAAGCGCGTGGCCAGCTGTCGGAGACACCCGATACGCGGCATGCCGCTGTTACATACTTCGTATACGTGGCCTGAAATAGGGGTGAAGCAGAGCGGTGGAGAAACACAGCAACCGCAGGGATCGGGTTTTAAACTTCTGGCTTCAGAGGTGTTTACACACCAAACTTGCACCATTTTGTTCTACAGAAGTCAGAAGAGTATGGTTCCCCTGTGTCATCCCTGGGACATCAATTAAAAGGTGTTTGCCTCCTGAGAGTGTGTCCTCTCACCGAATGGCAGAATAAGCTGTAGCAGTTAGTCCTTCTATAAATGGTGCGTGCGAGGAATTGTGCAACGTAGCTCTACTGGAAAAGAAATCGTAACCCTACCACCTCACATTCTTCTCACGTTGGTGTAACTACTTGTTGATCAAGCCTTAACAGGGGCAGCAATTTGTCAGGGCTGAGACTCTCTCTGCAGATAATGGAGAAAGACAAAACAGCCAAGGAGGAAAAGACTGAAAATACAGTGAAAAGCATCGAAACTGACTGAAGTCTTAATAGTTGATACATAATATAAGCCAATACTTTAACTGACAGCAGATAATTCTCAGTTGAGAAGCAGTCGTGAAATCTTTTTCTAATTCAGGAAGCGCTCAAAAGTGATCGGGGAATTGGAGTGTATATTTTTTATGGTTTAGTGACTGAAAATGATGATACAAATGAAACCACTGAGCAAGAAAGTTCATTTCAGGCTAATGCGCAAACAGAGCTGGAAAAACTCAGGGCTCCATTATCCCATAACAGTAATCATGGCATTCATCTCTACCTGATGTGGCATGCTGGCCTAGTAAACAGCCTCACAGGTGACGGGCATAACTATCATTTTTCAGTAGTGGAGACCTTGCTCACAAATTGAAATGTAATTGTAAAAAACCAGTTTATTAAAGACATGCTTTTCAAAACATGCAGGAAGAGGAATGTAATTAATTAGAAGTATACAACCGTCCATCCTGCCTCCAGAGCTCAAGGTTTGTCATGTAAGGTATGTCCCTGTCACTCTTTTGTTCACTCAAGGATATCTTTTAATAAGAGAGAGATGGAATGGTATATAGGGAAATACAATTTTCTTATTTCTTAGAATTTTTTATTAACTGCTAACCCCAACAAAACGCAGCACAACAGACTTCATTTTTGCTGGTCTGAACAGCACCGTGAAGACAGGCAGAGAAAAGGAGGGGGCAGGATCTGTCCTGACCTGCGCAGCCCTCATTCCCGCCAGTCCCAGCTCCCAGCCGTGGCGTTAACTGTGCAAGTGCCTTCCCTCCACCGACTACGCTGTGGCATCACCAACCTCTAAATGCATTTAAAGCAGCCCGTTTACACC
Organism: Psophia crepitans; assembly: GCA_013399095.1. NCBI lineage: Eukaryota > Metazoa > Chordata > Aves > Gruiformes > Psophiidae > Psophia > Psophia crepitans. The sequence continues at coordinate 328,383 of VWZZ01003788.1, read as the reverse complement.
AGTGGAAATGCTTGGTTGTCACGGAAGGGAATTTGATCCAAAGGCAACACACGCTCCTTTAAACACGTCCTCCCCAGGCACGCTCCCGGCCCAGGGGCGCAGAGCGACTCCCGCACTGCTGCTCAGGACCAAACAGCAGCGGTGGCTGTGCTCGTGTGCACAGCACTGATTGCAGGTCTCCTCTGCTGCCCTTGCAATACTAAAACGTCCTTTTTTTTCTTTTTTTTTTTTTCCCTCCCCCCATCTTTTCCATTGCAAGTGCCAAAAAAAAGAAGTGAGGGCAGTGTTATTGTAACGTGATGCTGCGGGTGTGTGCTGCGCACCGTCAGGGCATGTGGGGCTTGAGATGGTGTTGGGACAGCGACACAGGACTGCGGAGAGAGCAAGGAGCCAAATTTAGCGCAGTCTCATCTCCTCTCCCATCTGGAACAGTAACTGAGGTAAACCCTCCAGATAGACCTGGGTTTTCTCCGGGTGGGAACCAGCTGCTTTGATCCAAAAGAGAAGCTGGGATCGAAGCAACGTGCACGCAGCATGCACAACTGGGCACAGCCGCAGGAACGAACCAGAAAACCGAGGCAGATACACCCTACTGTAGCTGCCCCCCGCCCATCCTCCAAATCCACAGGAAAAACTGGTGGTGTCCTATCCTGTCTGTCATCTAGCAAAAGAAGACAGCAAACTAATGGAAACTGAAGCTGGAAAAATTCAAACCAAAGCGAGATAAACACTGTAACGACAGATTTAGTTACTCGTGGGAAATGATATATTCGTTGTAACTGCATCTGGTCCAACATTATTGAGCATTTCCTAATAGTAACGCGGTCGAGTGATGCAGACAGTGTAACTGTGACAGAACAAAGATAAACACCCGTCACAGAAGCAGTCCTGAAAACCAATTACTTAACTACGCAGGTTTGTATCTGTCTTTTATGAAATAATATTAGCTATACATATACACTAAATAAGTTAAGAATGACTCCAGAGTTTGAGAGAAATTCTGATCTATCACCGTTCAAAAAAAGAGACACAGTTTTCCTCTGAAAAGTCCCTCTGCCGATACGCTAATCATATTACTGCTGATCCTGGGGCGGGGGGGGACACGACCTAACGCAATGAGAGAACCAAGAACTAGTGAGTGTAACGCCAGGCACACGCATACATTCTCATAAGCCTCACTTCACATTCGATATAACTGTTCGCTTTTACTGACAGCTTAAATTGCAACGACAATGAAACCGAAGACTCCCATTGACTGTACTATGACTATCCTGTACTTCCTCATTTTTTTCCAGCAGGTTCAATATATTCAGAGTTACAAGGTGGGGGGGGACGGGGGAAAGTGTGTTATGGTTTATAGCTGCTGAGCTGAAGTAAAGTTGCAGGTTTGTTGGGTTGTTTTGATTTTTTTTATTGTAAAAATAACAGCTGTTTCTAACTTGCAAACAAGCTTTCAGTTAGGTCAGGTTAGCGGAGGCCAGAAAACATTACAATTTTGCAATATCTTTCAAACATCAAATCCCTTTCCAGAGCAATTCAAATCCTGTGAGACCTCCCTGTATGTCTTCAAGTGCTCCCTTGAGCAGCAGCAGCCCCTTATCAAGGATTGAATGCAACAAGCCACGATCCTGTTGCCACAATCTTCCATACAGTACTGCAGGATCAGAGCATAAAGCTCAGGAAAGAAATAGTTAGGTAGCAAACCAGTTCTCTGTCTAATTAAAATGCTTTGAATGCAATTGACCACAGAATGACCTTTCTTTCCAGTAACATTCAGTGCTGAACACTTCTATGAATATATGACTCGGAACTTGTCCACACAAGGGCACCTGGATGCCTGTGCTTCTGGCCAAGGATCTGCACCAAGTACCACATGCCAGCACATCTACTTCAAACAGCCCCTTCAAGGCGGCCCGCAAGAGCTTGTTTTCTATGAACAAGGGTGGTCAGAAGCAACACATCCGTCTTCTGCTTTTTCTGCTGTGGCTACAACTAGTTTTTTTGATAACCAGACAGTCTTATCTTACAAACAATGGGTCACCCACTGAGAAGCTGCGGACGCAGCACTAGGTATAGCGGGTAATTACTAGACATGTAGTCTAGACATTACTAGAAAGTCTTACTAGGAGAGGAGCCAATTTTATCTGCATATGAGAAACCACAGCTGGATCACTGGTTTCTTGAATAAATGAGAATTCAGCCCTTTGTACAATTTTTTTTCCTGGAAACAACAGATTTAGGAGCTCAAGTCCAATGCTAAAAAAACAAGCAACCAACCAACCCCACATCCTTAAAGCTACTTCCCACGTACTGTCAGGCCCCAGCGCAGAAACGCGCGCTGCAGTCTCTTTCCGCTTTGCTCCCCGCCCAGGGGTTTGCCTGCCACTCTTCGAGGTCAGCCTTGATACGGTGGCGTTGTGTAACTGTGGATCAGAGGGCTCGCAAAGGTGTTGCGTGAGACAGAGCTGCAAGGCGCGTTATTGGGGGCCTCTGCCCCTCGGCTCAGGAGCTGCACTTGAGATCAGCCCTTGCTATCAGCCCCTGCCTGAGCTGCGTCATAGATATGCCTGCGCCTGGCTGTGTCTTCTGCTGCTCCTCTGATTGCCTTGCTGATTTGACTTCCCGGCTTGGCCTTGGACCTGTTTCAGTGCTACGGATGTTTCTGTGGAATTTTGTGCTGTTGTCATTCAGCAGTGGAATTAGTGACCCTTGGTCTATTAGGGATTCACAGACGCTACAACTCCTCCCCTGCACCCCTCACAGCCTCCACTCAGAAAATACCAGAGCTGCCCTTGCTGTGTCCACAAGACCTCACTTGTATTAAAAGGCTGAGTTCCCAACCCACATCACCTTCCCAGCTCCACCGTGTCTCCCAATCTCTGACTATGCAGGAGCATGCATGACGTGACTGCCCCGTGAGCGCACTGACTAGTCACCGGCACTGATGGGGCAGCAGCAGATTAACCAGAGCAGGTACCTCTTGCACACACACATCAGCCCTTCCTTCACTGGGGGCACCCATTTGTTCAAAGATTACAAGAACTTTGTATCTTTGTAATCCCAAATTTGAATTACATTGGTCAATAGATACAAAAGCCATGGAAGGGGAGGAATGATACAAACAGTAGGAGACCAGATAAAAAACATTACTTAAGTGCTACTACCCTGTCAGATTTTAAACATAGAATCATAGAATCACAGAATGGTTTGGGTTGGAAGGGACCTCAAAGACCATCTAGTTCCAACCCCCCCTGCCATGGGCAGGGACACCCTCCACTAGACCAGGTTGCCCAAAGCCCCACCCAACCTGGCCTTAAACACCTCCAGGGATGGGGCCTCCACAGCTTCTCTGGGCAAGCTGTGCCAGTGCCTCACCATGATTACAGGTTGTCTTACTGTGTAGAAAGAAGTTTCAGAACTTTGTTCCATTAGTATTCATTAATTATGCATCCAGAAAATAAGCAGCCAAGTAACAAATTGACAAACTGACGTAGAACTAAGTAATTCCCATGAAAGGCTCCTTCAGGACTTGCACAGAGCTGCTTGTATTTTATCAGGTGATTAAGTAGGTTTGGCAGGATGTTGGTCCTCCAACTCCTGTTGTGCATCTTACACTGGAAAGACTAACTCAAAGCACCGATTACAGGTGGACGGGCCAAAATGCCTCCATGTTGCCACAGGTAAGACATCCACAGTGAAAAATTCTTTATATTTATCCATCAGATAAGCTATAATAATAGGTCCCTTTTTTCCCCTCAGATAGCACTGAGATGTAAACTCTGATTCCCTCATGTAACGTGACGGGTTTTGTATTCTCACAGACAGATTCTTTGCAAGTTGCAGATCCTTGGTAGCACAAAACTAATGTATTAACATTTTTCATTTTTCCTGTTTCCATTGCATGGTTTCTCCTGTAAACTAAACACCTAGTACATTGGTGTTTCTACCCTAAGTGCCTGTAACAGAACAGCATTTACCTTCTGCTTTGAAAACCTCCCCCAGCTTTCCTGGATTTCACCTGGCCATTCGTATTTTAGGAAATTTCACTTCGAAATTTTGCCCACATTTTCCTTTCAGTTTAGCAGTCTCTTACCTTTCTTTCAAAGTTTTATCGTAGCATTCACTTCTTTATTAGCCTGAAGATACAGTGCTGATTGTTGTCTATGTACGATGACTCCTCTTTTCCTCAGGAAAAATACTGAAGTTGCAATGGTAGGGATTGTCGTCTGTTTGTGGACATTAGTTTTCTGAGATTCTTTCTCTGCTGAAAAGAAAAAATGGAAAGTCATGACTGAAGCAGAGGGACCTGTGATAGGGGCTATGTCTGGCCCCCTAATAAGACACCATAGCATTAGTCAGTCGCAAATGATCAACGAGGTCTACAGTGTCGATTGCCAGCTTCGCCTACAGGCGCTCAAATAAAAAAATAGGGCGGTGTTGGCCTACACCAACTCACTCTTGTTTTGTCAGGTGAGAGAACTTTTAGAGAAGCTTGAGCATCCAGCCCTGGCTGCTGATGGAGAACTTAAAATCACTGTTGTGACAACCCACTGATGTGCATCATGAGCAAAGTGTATTGATTTTACCTCTAATTCATCCAGAATAATACATTTATGAATTATTCCCCTGTCTTGCAGTGAAAGTTCAGTCCAGTTCAAAGTATAGCAGAGACGAATTAGATTTGTTATGATTATTAGTCCATTTTGCTGTCAGAATACCATGTAATTTCTGCTCAACAAGACAGACTAAACAAGTAGCTTTATATCGTTCTGAAACTGCAGCAAAGACACATCTGATTTGTTCAACTGCTTCCATAGTATAAGACAGTGTTTCTGAGTATTGAGGGTATTCAGGGAAGACAAAAGTGAGAAAAACAAGGAATCAAACATCATATTTTCATTTCCTGATTTGTTTTCTCTGTCACATATAAAGAAAATAATTTTACTTCACATTTCTCCAAGTCTTTTCAGTGTTGGCTGTACAATAACGGGTAAAGGAACATGATCTGTGTGAAGCTGAATTTATGGCCAAAAGACAGGATGTCCCTTTTCCTATTACTCCTGTGCAAGCCAGTATTTCTTCTCCAAGGCTGGAATACTTTTCCCTTGGCTTCTGTAACAGCTCTTGAAGAGCCCATAACGGTCTTCTGAGGGTTGACTCATGTATTTGGGTACGCGTGGCTACAAAACGCTACCCTGAGCCATTTCTACCTCATTCAGCAAAGATAAAGTAGCACATTACAAACGCTGGTTACTCGTGATTTTGGTTTTCACCAGTCCAAAATGAAGTTGTGCTACATTTGTTCAGGACACACTTTAGATGTCATGCTTTAAGCAGTTTTACAGATGAAACGGAGTTCGGAATGAAGCTTGCATACCATAACGTAAGCATTAAGGAGGATTAAAATACTTGTAATGGTCCTAGTGGTGGGGTTTGCATAATTACAGCAGCTTAATCTGCGCCTGGTTCACTTCCAGTGGGGAAAGTGTGTTCCCCTGAAAAGACAATTCTGTCTGAAGTAGCATTTGAAAAACTGACATTGCAATTCTGCTAAGCTGATATACTGTAGCATGTCCAGTAGATGTTCTTCTCCTTGTTTCACGACTCACTGCTAACACTGGATTCCAGGCTGCTTGTTGGCAACAGTGATCATTAGTTCCTTCGAAGGTGTAAGATTCAGTTTCAAACATACGGCATATGTTTTACACACAAAAACCATCCGATGCGGACCATGTGAGGGCTGCGAGGGCTCTGTTAATTTGCAAAATGCAGAGTGTAAATCGAGATTTAAAAGCATCTTTGCACCCTGAACACTTGCATTAATCCTGTGTGTAGACACGGTTGGGTTGCAATGGTTACGGCTTCCCTACATCTACCCGAAGACAATATTTTCTTTCTTCCTTGTCAAAAATGGTGGAAATATCCATTCAGGAGATATGATTTATTTGATAGAAACGTTCGGAGCAGATCTTGAAGCTCTGGCGATGCCTCATTTCTACCGAAATTGACAGCTGACGCAGAGTTTATTGCCTGGTTATCGCAGTAAGTCAAATTCTAACTCCGAATAAAACGCTTCGCACAGCTCTAACTACTCTCTGCACTACCTCGTGTAATTGATTAAACTTGAATCAATGTTATGGGAGTGTTTTACAACGTGGAAGCATTTTCCCTTGTTCAATGCAGCCAATACAAACTTACCCCCTGTAGGAGTATGCGCGTCAGGGGATCCAGCAGCATGAGTCAAAAATCACATCTACATACAGGCAGCCAGGCACAGGATTTGTTTCCTCAGGTGGTTTATGAGATACAGTCTTGATTGAATAAGTGACAACCTTCTAAAGCGTTGATTCGAACACCGTGGAGACTCCGGCGTACGAACCCAACATTAACTGTGTAAGTTTGCTGCTGCCTTCTGAATGCAGCAGAAATATTAAGGGCATAGCTCACTCCAGTACACTGTACACATGTGTACATGTACACATTTCATACTCCTGGTGTTCACGTGGAGCTCTACGGCAGTGTTTATTGCAATGTCCAAGCAGCTCGCAGCATGCCAGCGAGCCCGTCGCCAGACCACGAGCACAGGCTGCGTGGGCTTGTACAACCTCGCTGCACTGGGGAGGTTTTCCTCTCACACTGGGAGGCTGTCGGCCTCTGGTTCTTCTCAGTGTCCGGGACCAAGGTCTTTTTTTGTATCTCAGGCTATCTGAAGGGCACCCTCTTCTGTCCAGCTCCCAGACTGCATCATCACGCTGATTTTTCCCAGATGATGTTTCCTGATTCTACAAATGAGAATTGAAGTACTGGTAGTTTTCTGTGAGATTAGTAATGCCACGATCCATCCCATTCCATGATGGGATATAAGACTGTTCTACAGGTGTGAATGAAGACAACAGGTGTGAACAAGGAAAAATTAGAATATTGCATGGAAAAGCAGGACAATTTATTAAGGATTAGATTGATGGAAAGAATAGAACTACTTTCCCAGTGGAAATGCAGGCAGCTGGGTTATAAGGACTACAATGAATGTTATTCACTGCAAAATTCTCTGAAGAGCTGTCCTTGCCAAGTAAATGCAAGAAGGCTACTGCCTTTTCTGGGTGGAGTGTCTCAGTCTCCAAGCTTTCATTAGAGCCACCCAGGACTAGGAACTGCTGCCATCGTCTGCTCCAGAAAGAGGTTGTTTTGCTTGTTTTCATGAGTTTGAAGGACCAAGTGCCGGTCCCAGTACACATCCACCCCCGTAGGTATGTATTTATTTAACTGAAACAAAGAAACAGAACCTTGTATTTAAAGTCCTTCATTTTCAGGTGATTTTTAAGTGGCTATCCTAAGGAAACAAGGCTTCTGCGGCTACCCTGTATCTCCGCTGACCCCTGACAATGAAGGAAACAACTGCTCCGTTTCAGACAAATCTGACAGATGGACAGAGATCCCAAACACACTAAGCTCCTGCAAATTTTCCGATAATTGGCAGCTGGATAGAAAAGCCTGATAGAAAGAGCACCTTAATGAGTGCCCCCACTCAGCACGAGCCCACAGTCTGTTTCGATCGCGACGAGCCATGCCAGGTGCCATCCCACGCTCTCGGTGGCTGCGAGGGCAGAGGAGAGGGAATGGAGAGGAGGTCGGAGGAGACAGGGAGGAGGAGGAAGCGGGAGGACTACACGGGTGCGGAATACAAATCACCGGGAAGGCAGATTTCATTAGGTCAACTAACAGATCAACTTATTTTATCTCTCCCTTGTGGCTCATAGTGTTTTAGAGCCATGCTATTTGGATTGACTTTGGCAGCAGGTAACTAGAAGATCAAAATGTTGTCTATCCATCTGTTGTGTTAATTACTGTAATTTCTTCCCCTATGTGCTGTTTATATCATGTTTAGATGTTATTCTGAGATTTTTTGTCAATAAACATGTCGATAACTACCAGGGCATACAGATCGTCACCACTGTGGAAGGGGAAAATAAAGTTTAAATTACGTGTTTGGTAATGTTTAGTGAATTAAGAGATGGCTCTTTCAGATATAGGTTTTTTATTAGACAGCTTGTGTGCTGTCTAACAACTGCTTGGCAAAAAAAAGATCTGGTCAATGGTTTGTCAACTTTCGTACTGTTCAGCTTTTAGGACGGAATAAACATAGAGAATATTAGTTAAATATTTTTCATTGATCAGGTCATGTCGAGTTCCCATTTCTTCCACGGAAAACAAGAGCTGACCTTCACCTTCATGACACAAATAAGGCACCGAGGCGGCCGCGCTCATAGCAAAAGAATTTTACAGGCTTTATAAACTCATGATTTCATAACATATCTGTAGGTAATAAGAGATACATTGCCTGTATCAATAAGAGATGCACAGACATACAAATGCATAACTCAAGCACTCATTGAATTTCTACCACACTTCATTGCTACATCCTGTGTAACTGTTGACCAGAAGAATATTTACTTGGATGAGGTATAAAACCTGGTACATCGCTTTTGATCCTGCAATTTTTCATTTCATTACAGCCACCTAATTACATGGCTAGAGTCAGATTTCTCAGGAGGATAAAGAAAAGAACCCTGTGTTTTTCTTCTTTCTGTGTTTTCTTCTTTCATTATAGGAATGAAAAGATTTCCGTTAAATCTACTTTCTTTTGTATGATCTGTCTTCAGAGTAGAAGCCAAAAAAATAAATATTTTTAAATAAAATTAGAACTTTAATTCTACCTTTATGCTTATAAAGGACATTTCCAAAATGTGGAAAAATTATTTTGAAATATTAAAGACAGGAATTGGTAAGAACGTGTACTGTAGCTAAAGAACGAGCAAGATAGGTTTCCTTGCTGCCAGAGCTTAGGCACACCAGCCTCCTCCCCGAAGCCTGGTAAATACAGTTGAGGAGCTGGAATGAATTTGTGATGCTGCACTCGACTGCACGTATGAGTGACACCTGCGAGATGCTGGAGGAGGAGGGAATGGATGTTCCTTCCCTTGAGAATAGGCTCCTGCGTACATAGGATACCGAACTAATCTATGTATGCAGATATGTCAAAGGTACGTATGCAAAGATGTATAGAAACCCCCACGGTGCTCTTCAGTGAAGCACCCAAGTGGGATTGCTGGGGAACTTCAGGCTGATGGAGCCCAGTAGGTTTCCACAGAGCACTGCTAGCAATAGTGGCAGAAAAGAATTCACAGCAATAGCCAGCCCTCGCTTGCTGGGCACAGTTTAATTCAAGTCCGTCTTGGCTGTCACCAAGATGAAGAGGTCCTGCTGGTGCCCGTTGGGCAGCACAGCGTAGCACCATGGTACAAAAAGTCCCACAGTAACTAAAGTTCAAAAAGTTGAAGTCAAAGCGTTAACAACAAAACAGCTCGCAGTTTAAAGCCTTCTCAGTAAGGTTTGGGTTCTGGTCTCATTCAAAAAAAAAGAGATTCAAGCTGCTTTTTTGGTTCGGGTCTAGGGTTCTGGTTCTGCTTCCTAGCAGTAACAACATGTGCTGGTCATCAACCCAGAGACAGACCGGGCTATGGACTAGGAAAATCTGGATGTTCTTAATGAGCAGAATAATAAAATGGAATGAAATGTGGTAGTGTAAATGCTCTGTCATGCTGCTGGGCAGTGATAAGAAGAATCTTCATAAAGTGCTGAGAGCTGAAAAGAGGAGAAGAAAAGAAACACTTAAGACAGTCACAGAAAACTGTCAGGAAACCATCAGCCACTCAAGCTATAAGGCAAGATGTAATAGCTGTGGAAAAGGCAAGTATCATGAAGAATGTAAAAGGGAGATGTTTCTGGCAAAGATACCTGAATGCTACTATTTTTAGAAATGCTGAATTTTCATCTCAAATGCCATATACACACCGTGTACTCTTCAGAAGAGATGAATTCACACTGGACCACAGCTACTCGGACGACAAAGAGAGCACACAGGCCCTCTCTCACATGTGACTGAAAGAGCGCAGTGTACTTGGTCTGCAAAAATGAAGGTTGCCAGGGAAAATGACCACACAGAAATCAGATCCTAAATGACATTTCAGAGAAAGAGATACAACCTAAAGGACAGGGGGGTTTAGAAGAAAAGTAATATGCCATAAAGGGATTGTGAAAATTAGAAAAATATTTTTAACTTTCAGAGAGTTTTGAGGTTCTGGAACAGCCTTTCAATGGGAGCAATGGTAACAAAAAATTAAAAAAATAATTTCAAGATGAAGACGGATAAATTTGTAAATGAAAGGATAAAATAAGTGGTGACCTGCATTAGTGAGAGAGTAGCCAGATTGTCCCAGGAAGTCCTTGCCAGGCCTACCTATGTTCGTGTCAACAGCCTCAGAGAAACAGGAGCTCTGACTGATACAATGGTGCTGTAAAAAGTTCTGAAACATAGCTCTGGAAGTCCAGGTACCACCATTATTTATTATTTTACTGCTGCTAATTTTAGTGGAAGTCTCTTTGGTAAGTCAGGCTTATGTCATAGGGGTGTATTTTCTTCTATCCTGGAACACTGAGGTGTCTCTCAGCCATCAAGGTTTCTGTTTTCTTAACACTCCTCTTGCTTTTCTTTTTTTTTTTTATTTTTTTCATTTACTTAGTTTCTGGACATGCCAACTTCAGTTAAAAGTTTTCTTGTCAAAGGGCAGGGTTTCTCTGAGGTCTTATTTTATCTCTTTATCATTTTACCGACTTCAGAAATTTTCAGATAAATTCTTTGCATCTTTTCAGATTCATCACTGTCAGTGTGGTTTAGTGGAACCAGATACTCTCTTCCACGTAAAATTATAGACTGTAACTATATTCTTGCAGAATTTTAAAGCAGCGATTCAAAGGTATTGTCTTTACTGCCACTGCTCTAATTGCTCCGAGAATAACTTTATAATACCTGCAGTCCCAGCAGGCAGTAGTACGGGAAGGAAAGCCACAGCAGCTTTGTTTTTCAAAACCTGTCATGTGCCGTAAGCCGTGATGAATCCAGATGCAGAATATCAAAAGACACACACCGTGTTCCCCTTCGTTAAACAAGCATTTGATTTTAAAACATGTATTGGCTGCCAACTACAAATACACTGTTTTCTAGATCAAAGAGTCTCTGTGCAGTACAAAATCATTGATGGTGGCTGTCATCGTAGCACTGGATATGCATATTCTTTCAGGGTACTTTAAACGGGTGCAGCCATGTGTATAACCAGGCAGCAGAAGCGGACCGGTTTCTAAAAGGAGATTTTTTTTAAAGAAAAATCAACCTATCCGAGTCCCACGCTGCTGCCACTAGGATGCTCACAGCACCGGTGCGTATACACGTGTAAGCGGGTGATTTATGCATCCACCGCGCTGCAGCGTGCGGCATAAAGGTATCTGCAGATCTGGAATAAGCGAAGGAAGTAGATGGTGATGCTGAAAACGACGCACTGGATTTCAGGCGAGCCGCTGGGATGCTGAGCAGGCACAACCGCTGATGAACAGAATACAGATTACCCACCCTGCAGGACAGGCAGTGAGGGGCTGGGGTTGGGGCAGGCAACCTCAGTAGGGACATCGGCGGGATTTTAGGGTGAGACAACACTGCTGAGGTCTCACTGTTACTCCACTGTTATCGGCTGCCTTTGAAGCAAGGCTAGAAAGGGCCCGGGTAAGGGATGACAACCACTCTGCTGATACGAGCTGGCTTGTCAGCTTGAGTTGGCAGGAGTTTCTGCAGTTAGCATAGCAGTTACTGCTTTGCTGATGACCTCTGTAAATGTTAGCGATGACATTTCATTTTATTCCACATGCATTGATAAAACTACAGGCAATGGCACATTTAAAAAAAAAAAAGTACAATGTCTTTACTACAAAAAAAATCAAAGCGTTTTTCACAAGTTTTGAAATGTCAGGATTAGGATTGCCTGTGAAGCCTAAATTTCCACTTGTGCATATTTATATTAATACAGTCTCTAATTAACTGATCGCATAACCCCCGCAATGCCTAGCGCACACGGGGAGCGTGGCAGTAGCGCCTGTTTCCTGCAGCCCTTTCCCGCTCGCTGCAGAGATGGAAAACTGCGTGGTTAATTAGCCTGAAGACTAGAGGAAGAGAAAGGAGAGTCCCATGATGTAAAAATCACACCCTGCTGCCCTGTCAGAGCTGTTCCCAAAGCTGTTCCCCGTTGCCTTTTCACTGTTAATCTACGCGTCAGTCGTCATCGCGCCACCAGGCCGTGGCCGGGAGCCCTGGCTCATTCAGGAATACTGCTTGTTCTCTGACACTTGGCATCTGGAAGGTTTCAAGTTGCAAACCTGGGGTGACGGAGTTTAGGCTTCCGAAAGGTGAAAGATGTGGTCATAATCACCTAACAACCTGATACTCAAAAGCAAGCTGACCGAGAGACCGACGTACGCTCAGCCGTAGCGTAGAGGGCTGTAGCGCACACCCTTCGGAGGAGGACATGCGGTATCAAACGCTTCCTCACAAAGAAGCACCATCCATTTTTCCCCTGACTGCAGCATGACCCTTGTGAAGAAACAGCGCGACCGTGCAATTAAAAACTGTCTCATACGGCGAAAGGTGATTGCTCCGTTACAACTTCAGCAAGGCTTTGTGTCATTTGTTATGCTTCACTTTGCAGTATTACTAATGCTCTTGCGACAGTATTTGCAAGCATGTTTTATAAGCTTAGATGAAAGGTATTAAAGAATTACAAAATAAGGTTATAACATCAGACTGAAGTAGAGGAACAAGATTCAATTTCTTTTGGGACATACCCATTAGGATCAGAAACCGATGATAGAGTTTAAGGTGATCTAGTTATGCCGATAATACACAAATCACATTTCCTTGAACAAAGCAGAGATCAATCTTCAATTGCCAAAGCAGAAGACAGTGACAAGTTAGTTGGGATATAGCGAACGACTGTCTAATCACAGTACAATTAACGTTAGGAATTTCCAGGACTCACTATAGGAGATTTATAACAATTATTTACATTTTCAGGTCTGCTGCAGTTTGGCCATATTATCTGATATTATTATATACTTCAGGCCAGCTGCCTACAAATTTATTCTCATACTGTATTTTAAGACTTTTATACTTTTGTCAGTCATACCTGGAACTCTGAAGCAATGTTGAGATTTTGATCTCTCTGGGAAGGGACCGTATTTTACTATGTATTTATGCTAGAAAACACTGCTGCTTTCTTGACACTACAACAACATAAGTAAACTAATACATACCACCAAAAAAAGAGAAATACAGTAAATCACTTTTACTTTAAATCACTTACTAAAGCTTAATGAACAAATATCAGAGGAATTTTCCAAGGATTACCCAAATGGGGGAGGGGGGTGTTGAAATTAAGAAAAATTAGCAAATATTAGGACTAATAATTTTCAGTGGAAGTATATTGATATAAATGAGATGGCTATCAGGCCAAGGGATAATAATTTATCCTTGTTTTACTAACATTAATTCTTAGAGTATTACAAACAGAAATTATATCCACACTTTACAAGTGAAGAAAGAGATCAGAAGTACAGAAGCTCAGCTGCTGCAAATAATTCGCAAAGTGTAAACATGAGTATATACACACATATGAACACTCTGCTCTATTTAGGAGTATATTCTCTATGTTCATTCAGAGCATCAGAAGCATTTTTGATCTCAGCTTGAGGCTTGCAGTAAATGGTTACTGTAATGAGAATTAAATTTCCATTTTAATTTATGTCAAATAAATTGCTGGAGAGAGGCCTCACCCCTATGAGTTGGAGAACATTGTATTAATAATGTTCAAGTGGTAATCATACATACGCTATGCTTAAAATTTTGTTTTGCGAGGCCTCTTTTTTTTCTTTGAAATCAATTTTTAAGCAAACCATGTGTGAGTTGGTGCCAACAGAGAAGTGAAGCCGTTTGGTTTAGAACACACGAGCCAATGAAGAAATGTGTATCATTCTTCCAAATCGAGTGAATTACTAACACCCACAAATTTAAGGAAGTCAAGAGATGAGAGTCAACATGAATAGGCAGAAAAGGCATTTGAAAGGGCTGAACGAACCAAGGAGCAAGAGGAAATGAGCACGGTTGTAGAAAACTGAGAAGAGTTGGGTGGATCAAGACTAAAGAAATAAAACTGGGAATCAAGTGATATTTGAATAAGCCGTTTAGGAAAATAAGAAAGAGTCACAGTGAGAAAGATCATAGGACTACTAAAACAAGAAAAATGACAAAATTAAAATTTGTGTTTTCTTATGTACTTTCTAACTGTGCCCATGAGGCAAAACACAATCTCATGTTAAAGATAGCATGTATTTTGGATTTAGCTCATTGTCAACATGATTTATGAGACAAAGACCAGATACTAAGGGTGAATAAATAGTAAAGCAAGGTCCTATGGCATCGGAGGCAGAAGGGGGAGTGGGGAGCTGCGCAAGATAATATCAAAGTGACAGATGAATGCAGATACGTTCCATTTTATTTTAGCACGCATTCAGTTCTATGATAAATATGAGTCTCAAAATGCAGCAAATTGCATACATAAAGGATAAGCAAAGAAACATTGCTGCAAGAAGATTTTACATTTATCTGAAGAAGTGAACTGCAAATTCAACATTAAAATTCAGTATAATTCACTAATATATCTCCATCAGCTACGGAAAAAGAAACATTTATCATGCTAGATATTGAAATGCATACTTTAGTGTTGTTCTTACACTACATATAAACTAGCTTCATTCCATTGCTTCCTCCCTTTGTAACAGCCCAGTTAACACACAAATCCTTCAGATCACGGACCTGCCTAGCTGTGGGCAGTTATTTAGTAAATGGCAAGCTAACAAATAGCCACATTTCTCAAATAAATAACAAATTTAAAACCTCTCCTTGTTTCCAGATGGAAGGATGTAATTTATAGTGTGGCTAACTATACCCATATAAAAGTCAGGTCTGCACAGACACCCAGGAATATGATTGTCATGCTTACTGGTAGTTTAGGGTTTGAATGTCCACAGCAGTGAAGTTGCAGCAGCACAGACTTCACCCTCATGAAGCAGGGGACATGCACTCAGGCCAGTTCCCACGCTGCCCACCTGTACTGCAACAGGCAACCGAGCTGGGTTAGGGGTGCTGATGTCTGCCGCGATCACATCTTTCTGTGATCTCCAGATACGTCTTCATAAAAACCCAGAGGGTCTCTAAGGGAGGTACCTGAGAAGACCCAGCAGGACTTGGGAGTGGCATGAGCGACAATGATAAAAGACTGACTTGTAGTTCATGTTCTAAATGCTCCGCTTGTTCCAGCTTCTTAAGTTATTCAGCAGACTTAACAGAACTTTTACATTTGCAGTTTGCTTTTCAGGTGTGTAAATTCTGCTTGGAACAAAGTTTGTAACATTAAAGCCTTACTAAGTAATCCCTTAAGGTCAGCTTTGAAAAGAAGCGTCTGT
Organism: Psophia crepitans; assembly: GCA_013399095.1. NCBI lineage: Eukaryota > Metazoa > Chordata > Aves > Gruiformes > Psophiidae > Psophia > Psophia crepitans. The sequence goes on along the minus strand of VWZZ01003788.1, from coordinate 312,981 downwards.
AAGGAAACAGAATGGAGACATTTACTCTGGGCTAAAAATACACACTCACTGTGTAGCCTGGTGTACAATGTTAACCTCAGCTGGTGGAAGAGGAAAAATAAAATCTCAAGGACAACTGTATTTATGGACTGGGACTTCTATTCCGGAAAGCACACGGTAAAACAGTTTTAAGCCTTGGAGAACTGTCTACCTTTGAATTTCTAAGCAGAAAACCTTACAAGGATATAGAAAGGTCTAGCAAGAGTAGGAAGATGAAGAAGATTAGACATATCCCTAAAAAAAACCTAATCTTGGTGAAATCTTTCAAAAATAAAAATAAAAAAAAATATTAAAAATCACTGAGAACCCTACGGCACCTGTTAAACGATCCATGGCAAAAGGGCAGGCAGTCTAATGGAACAAATAGCCTGTCTTATACTCAACACTATACATAAGAAAGAAATCTATAACCAATCTTATTCCATTAGAGCACAGTAAATAGAGAGAAATAACTAAGTATTTAATCTTTTCAAACATAGTACAGCATAAGGACTTATGAAAAGGACACAATTAGTTCTTTTATTTAAAATTAAATATAAAAGAAGGGCATTGTATTTGGCAAGGGTAGAGTATAAATTTCAGAGTAAAGCTCAGAAGAAAAAGACAGGTGATTAAACTGGATGTTAGATGTAAAAGAAGCAAGGACAGGAAATGGACATCTAGGAGGTGAAAACATTCCCAGACATCTCTCAACAAAATTACTGATGGGATGAATATTCTTATGAGGTAATAATTGCACTCAGGGTTCTTTGTTCACAGAAGTACAAAAAACTAACTGGTTTTTCTTTTAACCATATGCCTTTTGCTAATATTTTACATTGTTTGGCTCTGGAGCACTCTATTCTTTCAACCAATATTCAGATGAAGGTTACTTCTGTCTCCAAAAAGTATTCACAGAATCACGGAATGGTTGAGGTTGGAAGGCACCTCTGGAGGTCATCTGGCCCAGCCCTCCTCCTCAAGCAGGGCCACCTACAGCCAGTTGCCCAGGACCAGGTCCAGGCAGCTTTTGAGTATCTGTCTCCAAGGATGGAGACTCCACAAGCTCTCTGGGCGAACTGTGCCAGTGCTCAGTCACCCTCACAGTGGAAATTGTCTCCTGCTGTTCAGACAAAGCCTCCTGTGTTACAGTTTGTGCCCACCGCCTCTGGTCCCGTCACTGGGCACCACTGAGAAGAGCCTGGCTCTGTCCTCATTGCACCCTCCCTTCAGATATTTATACACATTGATGAGATCCCCCCCAAGGCTTCTCTTTGCTGGGCTGAACAGTCCCAGCTCTCTCAGCCTTTCCTCAAGGGAGAGATGCTCCAGTCCCTTTGTCATCTTATTGGCCCTTCATTGGACAGTCTTCAGTATGTCCATGTCTTCCTTGTACTGGGGAGCCCAGCACTGGACACAGCACCCCAGGTGTGGCCTCACCAGTGCTGAGCAGAGGGGAAGGAACACAGCCCTCGGCCTGCTGGAAACACTCCTCTTTAATGAAGCCCAGGACTCCACTGGCCTTTTTTGCCCCAAGGGCAGACTGCTGGCTCCCGTGCAACTTGGTGTCCACCAGGACTCACAGGTCCTTTTCTGCCAAGCTGCTTTCCAGCCAGGCACCCCGGCACATACTGGGGGTCCCTGGGGTTGTTCCTCCCCAGGTGCAGGACTCATTGAACTTCATGAGGCTCCTGTCAGCCCTTTTCACCAGCCACACAAATCTCCAAATTATAATTCCTGGAATTGTGACAGTTGTAACCTACCAAATGCTGTTGAACAGCTGAGTGCATACCTAATAATAATTATTACTTCACCTTCTAATGTATGTGAAAGAATAAAGATTGGTTATAGAAAATTACGTCACTGCAGCAAAATGTTTAGCATAATTCTTACTCAAACCCATACAAACAAGAATTAATCCTCAAAAGTAGCTATGAATTGTTTCACAAGAGATGAAATTCAAGGCACAGAGACAATGGCCAGGGCAAAAAGGCACCATTTTGAAGGTATAAACACAGTATCAGCTAAATTTCAACCCTACATTTACTCAGCTAGACCCCATTATTCCTTCATGGTGATAACAATAATTACTTTCATGGACAACTAATAGTTACTATAAACTTCAGAATAAAAATACAGTACAAAACAAAACTGAGAAGTAAATGTTACATTCTGATAAACATTTCAGGCCAAATCCTGGTCTCGGTGAAGTCAGTATTAAAACTCAAACGGATTTCAACTAAATCAGGATTTCGTGTTTCCAACAGTTGCAGTGGACAAAGTGGCTCTTACAATCATGTCATCTTGGAGAAAATGGGAATGTTAGAAAAGTACAATATGCAAGGTACATTTGGCAAGCAAAAGTAAAACTTTCAAAGATTATTTCACAGAAATATAGGGCTAGAGGAGGCCCTGGAAAGCCATCCAGACCGAACCTCTCAATTCTGTTCATTTCTCTGCACGTCCTATAGTTCATCTACATTTTTTTAGAGTGTGGTGCAAAAACCAGTCACAGCATTCCAGCTGAGGTTTCACCAGTGCTAAGCACACCAGAATAACTTGCTTCATTCTCTCATTCATGACCTTTCTGCAAATATCTCCCCAAACCAACATTATTTCACTTTTGTCAGACTATTGTATTGTTGGCTTATATTTATCTTGCTCTCCAAAATAAGCTCTGGATTCCTTCTGCTGTATAACTGACAGATGGTCATTCCTCGTTTTGTTTCTGTCTGATTTCTGCTTCGTAAGTGTTGATTTTCCAGATCTATTAAGTGAATTTATCCTTCTGATTGTGGACCATGATTCCAATTTGTTAAGATAAGTTCTGCCCTTCACAGTACTTGCCCTCTCTTCCAGCTTGCTCTTACTCATAAATTTTGTAAGCACATTCTCCTTTCCACTATCCAAGTGCTTAATTATAATATTAAAGAGAAATGACCTTAGGACAGACTCTGCTGGAACTCAGCTTAAAATTCCCTCTCAGTTTGAAGCAAAACACTGGTAACTCGTCTTTAAGAGTCATTTTTCACTCTGCCTCTCGACTCTATTCTATTATTTGCTTGCAATATGGAACGATGTCAAACCCATTTCTAACAGCAAGATATATCTCTCACAATCCCTTTGGTCATGAAGCCAATTATTTCTTTACAGTGTAGCTGTTGATGCCTCTTTTTTTCTCACCTCTTAATAAGCGAACATCCTGTAGGCTTACAGGCTGAGAATATGGAGGCAGTGCTGTGGCTCTGATTCTTCTTCACTCATCACTGAGGCCCTCAGCACTGCTTTTCTCCTCCAGGCAGAAGTAAAGCATGCCCAGAGAGCAAGGAGGAGAAACCCTGCTACACAACCCTACCAGTTCTGCCTCTCCTTCATTCCCCAGTGCCCAGATCTGCAGCACCATGTGTCCAGAGAGGAGAGAAGGTGTTGCAGATGCAAAAGGTATGATGGGGGAAGTTGCAAAAACTGACTATAGTGGTTGGGAACTGTTGGTCTAGAGTAAATTTGAACATCTCTCCCTCTAAATATTCTTTAACCTGTACCACCTCTCTTCAGGCTAAATTTTAAAAAGCAGATGGAAAAGAAAGCAAATAGATCAGTTTTTAAAATGTGTTGAAAAAATCATATCTAAATGACTTAGTCAAGTCCCTAAAATGCAATACAATTTGTTCACAAACAAATTAATAGTGCATTGTAGGAAGATGTTAATAGTTTAGTATTAACCTCAATAGCAAGCGAAATAGAACGAGTCGTTGATACCGATCACCTATTTTTCTCCTTTTCAGGTGAACACAAAGCAAGGAGCAAGTAGCAGAGAGGAGGAAAAGCAGTAACCTACAGCATCAAGGTTTGAACAGTCACTTGTTTTTCAAGATATTAAAAGTCCTCCTTTAACTCTCCTTCTTTTCTTCCTTGCTGCTAAATTCTATGGTTGATTTTGTGCATATACAAGTTTGCTATTTAAAAGCATTCCAGAAAAAAAAAAAGTTTCCTTTTTCCGGATTGGAGCAGGTAAGAAGCTGTGAGCTGTCATAAAGTGGTAGAGCTAAAAGGGAAAAATCTGCATAATAACTGCTTATAGCAATGCTGAGATCAGCCAGTGCTCCCAGATCTATGCATGTTAAAAATAATTTGGGCCCATTGATGTGAACAATACTTTTTAAACAAAGATTTTGACGCCTGAATCACTATATTAAAGGTGACGTGCAAACAACACAATAACAGAATTTCTTAAAAGCCCCAAACCATGCACTACACAACAATAAAATGCAGGTGAATGGAATGTCTAGTTTTAAAACCACCCTTACCCCCTTAAAATAATTAAAAAGAGCAGAGAGAAGTCTATAATCTTTTTGTTCAGGAATTTCTTAGACGTTCTTTTACTCAGGGCCAGGTGAAAAGCGGTCTGCGTGCTGCTACCTCCTATGAAAAAAAAGTACTTTGTGTAATTCCTAGGCTCCAAGGATTTCTCAAAGACACAAGACAAAGACCATGCATCTCACCCTATTTTCCTTCTGATGTAGGGAAGGAAATATTCAAACATGCAAAATCTTGAAATCCACCGGTGCTCTTCTACATATTGGTACGAGCACCTTATATGGGTTAAAATCCCTTGGGAGTCCACTTCAGTGAAATGAAATTAAGTTTATCCTTACATATATGCATGTATATGGTATGAGCTTGTGTGAATTTTTCTTTTTCAAAGCAGACGTTTAAATATAACAGATGTTCACTTTGTTTGCCTTTATAGTGCTGGGTAAAAACACTAAAGTTGTTCCAATATATGGTCATAATATTTTCTATCTTTTTTGGCAGCAATCAGATCGCTTAACTTCGTTCGAGCTCAAATGAGCAGTGCTATAGTAGGTTTGATCTCATATTATATCTAATGCGATGTAAATGTAGATTTCTAGGACAGAAGTTCTGCTGTCTGGTGTTCCCGTTCTCTCCCCCGACCCTTGCTCTTAGCCTCAGGAAAGGATCTCCCACCATTCTGTTGGATTTAGTAATTAGGAGCACCAGAAATGCCCGCCTGGGTCCAGGCACTGCTTCATGTTATCCCTGAACTCTGTCTCTGACAACTGTGGTAGCAGATGCTACGGAGGGAGAATAATCTCTGCCCAGGATAAATTTTAACAACAGAAGACAGGATCCAGGATGAAGCTGGATACACATTGCTTTTGAAAATGATCAATTTTATGATATTTCTTAGAAAATGTGAATATTCTCTCACAACAGACATAGTCTATCAACTCTTAAAAAGGACAAGGAGAAGATCTCTCTCCTGTTCGCTGCACTGCTTTGCATTACCTTTTTGCTTTTCGGTAACATGTCCCTATTTCTGTGACCTTTCCTGTTCAAAATACTTGGGCACACATTAAATATTATAACTCCATTCAGCTTCTCTAATTTGAAAGATGCAGTTCCAGATGTGGCCCTGTGTTTACCTCCTGAACACAATCTCTTGGCTTCCAGTACCTTGGTAGGCACCCTGTTAGCTTTCATAGCTTGATCTTTTTTATTTATTGCATTTACTAATACATTGCTCTCCTTCCTCCTCTCAGTAGCATCAATATAGGACATATGTGTGGATTTAACATTCATGAACTTGGCTTGCTACTGAGACTTAGAAATTGAGATATGTAGTCACTTACAAGAAATGCTGTATAGTATAATAATTATTTTGCAGAAATGGTTTTTCCAGGCTAGTGCCTTTCTTTGAAACGGATGTATTCCAATTTCTACTACAATAACTGAAGAAACAAAAAATAAAACTAATTATTACAGCATCTCACTGGCATGGTAAATGTCACATGTTTACTCTTCAACATCCTTCCTTTAAATATTTTTTTTTCTATGTCATTAATTTTCTATATGCTGCTACCTGAGGTTGCACATACCTAGTCTTTAAGACAACTTGAAAATTTTAAGAATGTTTACAGTTTATTACATTATTATGAAATTGAAAAGCACCATTTATGTTTCTATGACTATTTTTGATACTTTCCTTGTATTCTTTACAGCCATACTCTTGCAGTCACTACCTCAGTGACAACCTCCCTGCCCCACCATGAAAATGAATCACAGAGTAGACTTTGGAATAACTTCTTTCCTTTTTTTCATCCCCCGTCATGACATAATCTACGATTATTTACCACTTTGGGCACCATGATTCACACAGAGTGCCAGTTTTCATTCATGTGACTCCAGATTTGCTAAAGATTGTGCTTTTCAGAGCATTTTCTGCCAGCACTTAAACCACAGGGCTGTTCAGAAACATTCTGTATCAGCGGCGTTTGAGTGGGTGGATTGCCTTCAAGTGCTTTGTTATGGGCAAACAGCACTACATTTTGGCCTCATTGGCACAGTCACAGAGATAAGAAATTAATTTTTCTCTTTCTGCAAGATCTTTCAACGATCAAAACAAACGGATGGTTTATTACATTTAGCTCTATATCTATTGCTTGCTCCATTTCTTAAATACTTGTCTACCTCTGGAAGGGCACAGATAGTTCGGCCATTATGATTTGTCAGCTACTGTGCATCACAGTAGTAAATTATTTGTCAGAGCTTTCAGAGACATAAGGGACAACAACAATTGTGTCTTTTGCAAGCAGTCTTGAGACAGGATGATTACAGATCTTTAAGTATTTTCTACAATGACACTGGGACATTTACTTCATGTACTGGTTAGCTCTTGACTTGCAAAGCATATTGTAAATATTTTTCTATGATGACTTTTAAAAATCAGGTATGCCAAATGTTACAGTGAGGGAGCGGGAAGAGGAACCAGACAATGTTACAAGAATTGGTATTAGCAAGGTAAATTATTAAATTCTTACTATTGTGATAAAATTTTAACAGCCCTTATTTTTACCATGCAGGAATCACATTCAGAAAGATTGTTGACTCACATCCACTTAACATAATCATGTCAAGTTGCACCTGACAAAAGCAACCCATCTGTAGCTGTAAGCACGCAAAACGATTATTCACAATTAAGACAAATGTAATTAAAAAAATAAATATTTACCGGTTGTAGTGTCTCCTGCAAATAGGTTGAGCATTCTCAGTCAACTGAAGACAAGATCGTAAGGCTGAGGGCTTATTTCAGGTCCATGATTTATTAACCCTTTGGAACTCAGATAGCCTTTTTGTTCCCTGAGAAAAGCCCCTGGCTTTTACCATGTTCTCATATCAAAAGCCTTGTTGATCTCCAAGTCATCAGCTAGCAGAAGTGATGGTTTATGATGAAGATGTGGGCAGCTCCTCAATAAGCAATGAATCACGATTAGATGGTTCTTTTTTCTTTTAAAAGCATTTCATACCCTTACTATTGACCTGTCATAAGATCCTGGATGAGATCACAGCATAATGTCTTGGTTAAGAACTTCCTTGATGATCTCTAGCAAAAGCCTGAAAATACTATTAGTGAAATATTTCATTACCAGAACTTTCTGAATCTTTTCATAATTCCTGAGTAGACTGCAAGGTCATTGCAATGTAAAGCCATTGGCACCAACATGAATAAAACCCTCCTGTGTAGGCAAGGTCCCACATAAAAACATCCAGTGATTTCTAGCCATTTGAATTTTATAAGGCAGAACAAGGAAGATAAATTAGCCTAAGCACACTTTGAGTTCAAATGAAAATGCAACTTAACACTGTAACAGTTCAAAGAACATAAAAATTGATTAAGTTGTACAACAGATTAAAAATCTTCATCTCTCCCAGGAGGGACACATATGAGCTAGAAAAATACAAATGCTTTAGTGATTATATTCCATAATATTTCTCTAGCCACTCCTTCATGTTCAAGTAATAGGTTAAAAAATTAAAGGAACACAAAAAGGTAGATTTTTTTATTCAACACTTTTTTTGTTTAGATTCTTGTAGTTTCACACAGTAGAGAACATTACTGGCCAACGTAATGTACTTTCATGAAAGTCAGTGGAATTGTAATGGTTTAACTCTTGTACTGGCTGCAGAAGTAACTCCAATATCCAGCGGTACACATTCTAAGTCCGGTAACTCTCCCATTAAATTCAGTGAAAAAATAACCTGGCTAAAGCTTAGAAAATCAGGCCCATATTTGCGATGTCAGAGAATAGGTGAAAGTTCAGATTTTGTGTCAAGTAATCTTATATGAAGGATAAAGGCTTTAATACATCCACCAGAGACGTTTTGGGAGAGCACAGGGCTCTTGTGTGGGTACAGCACAACAGTGCCATTCCCCCTCCCTGAGGATGCCACAGAACTAAAGGGCAAGATCAGACCATGCTGCTCTGCCCGTTCCTTGGCACAGCTAAGAATGGGCACCAGGGCTGCTGCGTGTGTTCCCCTTCCTGACTTCTGCTCTAGCATAGAAAGAGAACAGCAAAAATCTTGTCTGGAAGACTATAAAACATAGGGCTTGTGTAGTTTTTCAGTAGTTTTTTGAGCAGTCTACTCTGCGAGTTAATTTAGCTGTAGACAGAGTTGTTCATACTTTCACGCGCACGCTCTCTCCGTCCTGTGTTCTTAGCAGACACTACAACGTAAGTAAACAAGCCCCGAGCTTGTCTCCCATACGCAAAATAAGGTACCTTAAAATTACACCTTGACCACTAATTTTCTTCTTCTTGAATAGTTTCAGAAAATATGATTCTTCTGCTTCTGATTTGAGTATCATTTGTCACTGATTTGATTTACAGAAGAGCTGATTTTATATAGTTATAGAAGTCACTTATAATGGGGTTACAGCAGTGAATGGAATTAAGTCAACTGGAAACGTGTGGAAAGACAGTTTCAATACTTTTGGAAAAGCTAATAAAACCTACAAATAAACAAATAAAGCATGGCTGAAAACGTTAAGATAAAAAACCTTGTCACTTTTTTTTTCCTCCTTAACTGTGGGTAATAAAAAGCAGTCATGGCATCTGTGCAACAGGGGATTGTTGCAGCCCAACTCAGATTCCACACGTCATGTTCCAGTTTCACAGAACCCACCAGGGACAATACCCAGCAAAACTGAACATACAACTGAAACAGAAATCCATTTCCTCTTATTTGATTAAAGATGCGATTACTCAGTAAACATAGTATCAGTATAAAAACACTCAGTATTGCATATAGATTTTTAACACGCCTCAATTTAAAGTAAAAAACCACACATGCTTGTTAAAGTCAACATTAAACTTTGCAATTAGCACCATTTTTCTGGTGTTTTAATAGGTGTTGACTTAGATAAACCATTTGCATTGCTGATCTGAGTATTTCAGTTTCAAATAAAATTGCAATAATGTGGGCTTAGTTGCAACTGGGAAGGCTCACGTGGCATTTGTCTTTTCTTCTCATCTTTAATTAATTTGGCTAAGAGATGGCCCGTACTAGAAGAATTTTGGCTGTGACACGAAGTTGGCAGAGCTGCACTCCTTGTGACAATGCAGGACACTACCACTTTCTTTCTGGATGCAACCAGATCACACACATAAACAACACTGTCTCAAGAGTAATTTTTTGTGTTGGCACAACGGCATATTTAGGGGTTACCAAAACACAGTGCCAGCAAGCATTACTAGTATAGAATTGGCACGGTAGTTGAGATGAATTCAAGTTCTACTGAAGACACAAAATTCACTTTTCTCTATGAATTAGCAAAGCAGAAAACTAGATTCCCCAACGGTTTTCAACCTGATAGCCATGTAGCCTGGAGTTCTGAAAAATAACTCTTCCTTTAGTTAGATCACACTTTTAATTTCACGAAGATGAACAAATTTACTCAGCTTTTAGGTTTTAAATATGAACTATTCTAGACAGGAAATTAATTCAAAATGGAATAACCATTCTATCTACAGTTGATCAGTATTAGAGTACCTCAATGAAATCAAAGCGCTTCCAGCATTGATACACTAGGTTCGTGCCACTGCGGTAAAACTGTTGTTCCTGGAAGAAATGTAATAATAAGAACACAGCTTTGTCTAAACGAGGGACACATGTTATGACAGAAACCTCGAGTGCAGACACCTCTTATAAAAGTGAGGTGCTTCAGCTTAATCTTTTTAAAAACAGTGGTAAAAACCATCTAGTAGTTTAAAGTCAGCTCAGTATGTCTAAATGATAACAAATAGGAAAAAAAAATCATTGTGTTTAAGTAAATCGTAAATAGTGAGAAGTCCCTGATTACTGTAAATGAAAGTCTGGTAGTTTTACTTTAATAAAGACTGAAGAAGCTTAATTTTTCCATGGACTACTTAGCATGGGTTATAAACACACACTCCGTAAAGGATATAGGTGGCCCTGCCTTGGCAGGGGGGGTTGGACTAGATGATCTTTCGAGGTCCCTTCCAACCTCTACGATTCTGTGATTCTGTGATATAAGTACCTGCAGTTTATGAAGCAATGTAGTAGCATGACAATCCTGTTATTGAAACAGGTAACTCATTAATTTCTGATATGAAAAAAATATTTCTAGAAACAAACTTACAAAAAAGCTTAAAAATTAAGAACCTATCTCAATTTGAAATTCACAGGCCATTTATGGATGAGATTAAAAAAAAAAAAAAGACAAACACAGAAGCCCTCCAGTTTGCTAAATAAACAAATTAAACAATACAATTAAAATGTAGTCACATATCTTCTATTCACCTTATGCAAATACATTCCAGGACTTGTACAGTGTATGTACTGCAGTGTTTACAGGAGGGAAGAATGGTTCTGGAGGGATTAAGTCTCATTAACTCAGAACAACTTTACTTACGCCAGACTCTCCAATATTATTTTCACATTATTGTTCAATACAACAGGGTACAGGTTGTCCTGCAATTCAAAATCCAGTTTTCAACTCAAGCTCGTGTCTTTGCTACCCAAATCAAAGTGACTCTTTTGAGTCTCATTAAAAACAGATCAACCCTCCCCACACGTTTTCGAAAGGCGGGATGCCATATGGCTACTTTTTAACATGACAACAATAGCAGTTAAATACATGCATTTTAATGCTTTCTTCATGCCTTCAAATAATTTGCTTATTTGTTTCTTCCTAAGAACTCAACTAGCAGTGTCTAACATCACTGGAAATAAGATATTCTTCATGAAGTGGCCCAAGTTATCAGCAACAATATTTTGCATTAGACATTCATTAAAGCTCAACTGTCCATTAGGTATGTGATTAGACTGGCTTTTCATGAGGGTTGTCAAACAAAATGTCTATTCTTTAGAAGAGAACTGTGCTTTTTTCAATAATCCAGTTGCTAGCATTACTGAGTACAAAATCAGGACTTCTTGCCTTCAGCTGAAAACTGACCCACAGTTTACGGGGTAGGGATGCTTGTTGGTCTTCATACTTGTGGTTTTACCCCAGCCGGCAGCTGAGCACCACGCAGATGCTCGCTCAGTCCCCCTCATCAGAAAGGGGGAGAGAATGATGAAGGGGGAGAGAATCAGAAGAGTGAAAGTGAGAAAACTCCTGGGTTCAGACGCAAAAGTTTAATCAGTGAAGCAAAAGCCGCATGCACAAGCAAAGCACAACAAGGAATTCATTCCCCACTGCCCACGGCAGGCAGGGGTTCAGCCATCCCCAGGGCAGCAGGGCTCCGTCACACGTAATGGTGACTTGGGAAGGCAAATGCCATCACTCCGAAAGCCACCGCCCCCTGTTTCTCTTTCCCCCCAGACCCTTACAAACCGAGCATGACGCCATATGGTATGGAATGTCCCTTTGGTCAGTTGGGGTCAGCTGCCCTGTCTGTCCCCTCCCAACTCCCCGCACACCCCCAGCCATCCCGCCGGCGGGGCGGTGCGAGAAGCAGCAAAGGCCTTGGCTCGGTGTGAGCATCGCTCAGCAACAGCAAAAACATCTCTGCACTATCAGCGCTGCTTCCAGCACAGACCCAAAACGCAGCTCCATGCTGGCTGCCATGAAGACAATTAACTCTCAGCTGAAACCAGGACAACACTGCAGTAGGGTCTCTGGCCTCCTGTGTGCCACGTCTACTAGGTCTAACTCATGTAAGCAGAATCTGGAGATTCCAGAGTGCCAGAAGCCAAGCAGGCGGGGCAGAAGGCCGGCTTGGCTGAACAGGGGTCTTCTTCTAGAGCTTGGGTGGAAGAAGAAAGTGTATAGATGCTGGAAGCAAGGTCAGGCAACATGGCAGGACTACAAGGATGCAGTTCACCTCTGTAGGGAGAAGATTTGTGGGGCCAAAGCTCTGTTAGAGTTGAAGTTGGCCAGTACTGTGGGGGACAATAAAAAGGGTTTTTTTAAATACATTAACAACAAAAGGAGGACCAGACAGAACCTAACCTCATTACCTGATGAGAAGGGTCACCTCATAAACAGGGACACAGACAAACCAGAGGTGTTTAATGTCTTCTTTTCCTCTATCTTCAACGCTGGTGATGGGATCCGGAACCACACAAACCTTGGGTTGGATGACCTTGACTGTGGTAACAATAAGCTCCCAGCCGACCCCAAACTTGTGTGGGATTTGCTGCTCCATCTGGATCCATACAAGTCCATGGGGCCCGATGGGATTCATCCCAGGGTGCTCAGAGAGCTGGCTGATGTCATTGCAAGATTTTTCAGTGGTCTTGGGAGTCTGGAGAGGTCCCAGTTGACTGGAAGCTGGCAAATGTTGTTCTAATTTTCAAGAAGGGCAAGAAAGAAAACCCTGGTAATTACAGGCCTGTCAGTCTCACTTCAGTGCCTGGTAAAATTATGGGGAAAATTATGCTGGGAGTTATCAAAAAACACCTGAAGGACAACGCAGTCATTGGTCACAGCCAACACGGGTTCATGAGGGGAAGGTCCTGCTTAACCAACTTAATTTCTTTTTATGACAAGGTGACCCATCTTGTTGACCAAGGGAGGCCGGTCGACGTTGTCTTTTTAGACTTCAGTAAAGCTTTCGATACTGTTTCTCACAGTATCCTTCTGGACAAAATGGCCAGTGTACAGCTAGGCAAAAACATAATATGATGGGTGAGTAATTGGCTGGCGGGTCGTGCCCAAAGAGTTACAGTTAATGGAGTTACATCAGGCTGGGGGCCAGTCACTAGTGGGGTGACCTGAACCTTGTCTATGCTAGGTATGTGGAGCTAAGGCCCACTGCGATCCAAGTACCCCATACAAAAAATGCAATTTTTATAATTAAGAAAATACTGGTTTATAAATAATGGGAAATACAGAACAATAGTCATGTTAAGTGAACAACTAAAGTTAGTTATTTTTTAGACAAAAGTCCATCAGTAATTGCCTGAGTGGCATCACTTCCAGCAGTGCTATTTCAACATTATAGTCAAGGATCTCAGCTCATTTTACTGCTGGACTGCCATTGTGGTAAGCTCCCTAAGGTCAGTGTCTAATGAAATTATTAGAGAAATGTCAGCTCTCTCCGTGAATAGCTCATCCAGACTCAGGGCTGAAAACACTCAGGAGCTACTAGTTTAAAATCATGTTCCAAGACTACTATACAATTCTTTATACGCTTTATGCTTTTCTATTTCCTTCTCCTAACTAGGAGCATCCTGACCTACTCTTTTCTGTCTCTGACTTACTTAATTAGCTGTTAAAATGAAAGAGCTACCTTTCCAATGCTTTAGTGCAGACTACACAGGGTCAAAGTAAAATGTCATATGGGTCAACAATATTCCGTACCGAGCATCTGCCAGATACTCCTTTGCTTTCTGGACATGAACACTAAATTCAAGGGTAACTGCTTATATCTTCATTTTGGATACCTCCAAAACATTCATCATTGTAGTAAGTATAATAACTAGATGTAGATAGATCTTCATTTCTGCAACAGAAACAGTATTTTAACATACATAGAGGACATGTTACACTTTGCAAACCTTGTTTTTATTCTCTGAAACTAATTATATCTCACTAGGGTTTCAGTGGGCATTTTCAGATCCCCTTACTCGATTACGAAGTGGATAAGCCAGATACTAAGTAGATGCATCAAGAGAATGCAGTAAAGTAACAGGTGCAGTTTTTATCACAACGGTATATTTATCGCTCTTCAAACTAACAGAACCATGTGAATGCTAAATTTCTCAAAAAAAAACCCCATACAACTTTTCAGTCTGATTATTAGCCATTTAGGCTCTCAAAATATAAAATACATGCACAGCAAAAGGTAACACCCACCCTGAAATCGATGCCAAAGTATTTTTATAACTCTAAAATAAATTTTTTTGAGGCCTTATTTTGAACACTTATTTATTTTGAACACTTAGTTTTGGCAGAAAACTTTTCTAGTATTTGGTGGCTAAAAAAAAAATCTTGAAAAGGCAAATCCAAAGCACTGGAAGACAAGAATGCAGGCAAAAAGAATCAAATCCCTGATTTAGTAGCTTTCCAGCACCTTTCGGGTTGGAATGTGAGCTAATCTCACAGCCCTGGACAGAGTTTCCAGAGTATGCTTTTGTAGCTCTATCTTCATTTTATGTGCAGCTCTAATGCTACAAAAAAACCCTATGAATGAAAAGGTCTCAAACACAGTACATCCTGTTTAGTTATACTGAATGACTTGTATCAGGCCTAAACACTTGAGTTAGCTTAGCCTGGCACCACTATCTGAGCATGGAAGTCCACTGTCCAAGGCCTTATTATTTCTGAGCACCGCTGCCATCTATGGTCACCTCCACTTATTTTATTCTGTATAATTCTTTTCCAGTCTATTGTGGCAACTGTGGGGGGTACTCGTGTTGTGAAAAACTGCAGGCACAAAAAGTTACGAACACTCAGATTCTTTCAGCAAATCTCTAATTTCAAGCAGCTACCTCACATAATTCTGATTAACAAGTCAAGGAATGTACATTCAATGGAGGACACAAAAGAAACAGTGTCAACTTTAATTCAGACAATTCAGTTAAGGAAGGGTTTCCTGAACAGGTAACTGATATTTCCACTAAATAAGGAAATAAACGGTTCATTTTGGAAACAAGATTTCAAAAGCTTTGCTTCTTTTTGCCCTGACAAAAGCATTTCTTAGTTTTTCTCAAGTCAGGTACCACACCAACAGGGGACACGAGTCATGTGACTTGATATGAATATCCTTGACATCAGTCCTATTCAGGAAGGAAAACAAATATTCAAAGCAGAGAATAAAAGGATAATTAATGAAATTGCGGACACATTTTATATATAAAGGCTTTCAGAAGTCTTCGAATCTGCTTTGCTCTCCAACACTTCATCCTCTTTTATTATATACAAGTCATTGTGATAAAACAGAGCTGACTAGTGGTTTTCTAGACACCATTAAAAAAATCTACGTTTCTAATGAGAAAATCATTTATACATACAAAATAATTATTTTAACTGAATGCAAAGAAATGTCTATCAACAGAAGACTAACACTAAAATCTAGCCAGTGAAAAAAATATTAATATTCAAGGAAAATAGAAAAAGAGAAAAGATTAATGTAAATTTTCAAAGATCTAGCTAAATTACTGCTAGTGAATATTCAAAAGAAACAATTAAAAGACAAAAGTATTTTTTAGTCTTAGACATCCTTCTTTATTCTGTAACTGATATCATTTCACTGGTACAAGTAATGTTCACAGATACAACAGTGGGATTTACTATACCATTATATCAAAATGTATGAACTGTACTGTATTTCAAATTGGAGAGACTTTAATTGCCTGTATAAACCAAAACATGAGACTACGATGTTATCTTTTTGTCCTAAATCAAACAGCTCAGGAAGGACACAAAACATTATCTATAAACATAAACATCTATTAAAATACTAATTTATAAATTTACCTCAATAAAGAAATTTCCAGTCATTCTGGCAATGAAAGTTGACAGTGTGAAAGTTTACTCTAGAACATTCGATATTACTTTGAGTAATTTTGGTAATTAGAGCATGTAAGAGGTTTATACTATTTATTTTTTTGAGTAAAATCAAGAACCTAAACATAAAAAAGGGAAAGTGCTACACACGTAACATAAAATCAGAAAGCAAAACATACTAAAGACTTAAAAGGATTCCTGCTCTAATTTTGTTTTCTTACCAATATATAATAAGATTTTTGAAAGGAAAAGAAATTTAATCATTAAGACTTCTGGCAAAAACTAAACCCAAGATTTAGTGCCCAATTTGCAAGTAATTTAGTATCCTATATATACATCTAGATCCACATATACATTCCAGCAAAGACACTGCAAATGAAACTAACTCAAAAGTTAATTAAGGCTTTTCTACACATGGAACTGTTCCTGATTAATTCCATGTGGGGCCATTCTTATTACAGAAGTGCCTCATTCCATTTTAGTTAAAGCAAACTGGTTTGTTCAGGAATGAGTTGCTTGAACACAGAATTAATCAGAATAATTTGTAGACTATTTTAATTACTTGTGAACAAATAAGATTTAAACAAAACAAAACAAAAAAAAACCAGTAGACTAATTCACAAGAAGTTCTGTGCTGTCCTAGAGGTCTATTGTAGGGATCTTTTTGTAAGAGCATCTTAAATTAAACAGCTGATCAAACAATATTAATTAGTAGTGAGTAATATTTTGACCTTTTTCAATCGGTATAGGGAAAAAAAAAAAGAAAATACACCACATTGAAAAGTCTTAACTTTCTGAAGAAGAGCTATTAGGTTTCAGGCCTTGTAGTTGTTTCTTTCCTCACACTTCGTATACAATCTTATCTTATTTGAGGATCAGGACTGTTTCATAGTTCGCAATAACTGCATGACAAAGATTAGATCAGAAGACAGCACACAGGACTGGAACCTCTCTTTCCTCTGTGGTTTGCAGTTAAGGAACTTGTATGGCAGAGCAACAGCCCCACCCGATAGTTTGCCATACATGCATATCACCTTGGCTTTGTCCTGACACAAAGGATGGAATGAGGAGCCTCAGCACGTTGAAGTGGAAAGGGAAAGAAAGAAGACGAAAATGCCCATACAGAAGTTTGCCAAGAAGGGGTTCAGAGAGCGCAGGCCACAAGACTAGTATTGCGGATAACACAACAGCATCACCACCTAATATTCTGGCATAACGTACACCTAGACTGATAATACATTTCTAGGATTTGCATATAGCCCATTCTCAGTACTTGCCATTCCTCTTCGTTGTTTCCTTTGATTCAAACATTTTTGAATGCTTGAAAAGTAATGATTTTGCCTGCCTATTCAGAAGGTTAAATTCTCTCTCTCTAAAATCAAGTGCACTCTGCAGGCACCTAATGACTTCTGGCTTCATGAGTACCAACACTGCAACAGACAAAGTGGTATAATACCAGAGACTATCTGAACATATTTGTCGGTTCCCTTTGGCAAAAGCATGTTTAGGAAGCTATTGCCCTTTCTGAAGAACCCTAGCTGCTTTAGAAAACAGGCTGAGGTATGAAGTTTGCAAAAGATTTTGTACGATTTACTTACACAACAAGAATTTTTGGCATAATACGCTTGCTATACAGACTGAATGCATTTTTTTTTGGCAGCATATACATCTCAGCTATGAGTTCTACTGCAAATTAAGTTATAATGAACAAGTAACTTGGAAAATACACTTTATTTCTCCTCCAGCGGAACACTGTCGGTCTCAGCAAATGTGCCTTTCTACCCATTTGTCTTACAGACATTAATTGTGTTTACATCATTAGACTTCGTTGGTATGACCAACACAAGGGTAGCTTTACCAGCAAACGTGTCAATTGTAGACAGTCATATGCAAATAATCCTGAACTATTCTGTATTGCGTCTCTAAAAGCTCTGTAATTACTGGTCTAATAGCTGTTAAAGAGCTCATTCAATCTGCTATTAACTCTCAAATAACCGAGGATAACTCAAGTATCCTACTGTTGACTGTTTAACTCTTTGTGTAAGAAAGGAGAACACAAGGCAGAAATGTAGTGTTTACTGTAAATATTTCATTCTGATACTGAGCTCAGCAGGTGATAAATATCATTCATTGTCCTCTTCCTTCTCACTTCAGTCGGGAAGATGCCAGCCTAACGGCATCCATAAATAGACTCAAGCAGCCTCATACCATACCAAATGCTGCTGTTCGGGGACTAGGGAAAGGTTTCGGGTTACTCATCCCATGGCAGGTGGGACATCTTCCTAAGCAATAGAGAAGCTGTAATCCCTGTTCCAGCAGGGACGGAGTGTCCTGTAGTAAGCTGAGGGGGCAGCAGCAGCAGTTCAAAGCAGTGCTGTAAGCCCTCTTAACCCTAGGTATGGATCAGCTATTTTGCTTCCAAAAAAACGAGTGTGGGTTCTCACCTGCTGTCTGCAAATGCGGCAGTCAGCACTGATGTGAGAAACTCAGTGCTGGGTATTCATATCAAGTAGTAGTTTTCCTTACATGAGCAGAAATGGCAAATATCCACAGCTGTTTTTCCATCATCTTCATAGTGTCAGCACACAGCATAGAAAGTTTCAGGGAAGGTAGAATGCACTTTGCGTACTTTTAAGAGAGTAACAAACCCAGTGAGCAAAGTTCAGTGCAATAGGAAGTCAAAACTTTCAGCTAGAAGTCAGGATCAAGAAATCCAAGAGATCACAAAACACAGAAGCCTGTGGACTTTAAGCCACAGATGAAAACAGCCCAGACACAGAAAGATTTGTCCAAGATTCAAAATACAAGCAGACATCTGCAGATTCAATGTACTGAGCTTTCTTTTCAGGGTTTCCCAATTCTAAGCGCTAGTGTACAACAGCCTGGATATGCATGCGAGATTGCAGCCCACTATTTCAGTCATGTAAAATGCCCGAGAGACTTTCAATCTGTGGTCAGAAATCATCTTAAGAAGCTCAGAGCATTTATAATACATACTGTAAATAGCATTTTGAATTAGGATTTTGTATGAGAGAAGGTTTAAAAGTAGTTTCCCCTCTCTCCATTCTATCCTTGTCAGTGGATAATCATTATAAAATTGAAAAATGATAAAAACCAGATTGTTGGGTTTATTTCATCAAACATGAAATGCAGGCTCTGTGGAAGTCATTGCTTTCTTGGTTGAAATTTAGGCAATCAAGAATGGGTCCAAATGTTTTAAGAAAAAAGGTATCTTTGCACTCAGAGGTATAAGAAGACAAATATTTTAGTTCTCAATATAACTGAACTGAAGAGGGGTTTGTAGTGTCTTAGTGAACTATCACCAGTACATAGCGTACCACCTGAGCACCCATTAGGCTCAGCACACTGAAATCTTTCAGAAGCCGACAGCTGGGCAAACGATGTGTTAAAGCAGGGCCAAGGCAGACGGCTGAGAGGGTTCTCTGAGCCACGGGTGTATGTTTCTGTAAAGGCCGGTGTCCCACCCTAGAATATACAGAAAAGCATTAAAGGATGCTGCTTTTCCTCCTCCTCTTTCTTCTACAGCAGATGGAAGGGTGATGCTTTGCAAGGAAGTGACAAGATGACATTAGTAATGCCACCATACACTGAAACCTGTGTGACAGACGGTATTTGTTTGATTTGTCTGCTCTAGCTTTCACATCCCATTCTTTTAATGCAAGAGGCACTAAGGTGAAACTCCCTGAAGGAAGGGACACAGCTGCTGTCACTGCAAGCAACTCCCACTCTTTACCATGCTCAGGGAAGAAAAGTTTTCAGTCTGTAGGGTTAGAGAAAAGGGAGAATGTGCAGCACACCCAAGAAACTAATGAGAAAAGCAGACAGATATTCAAACTCCCCTTGCAATGAAAAAAACTTCCAAGAAGTTAGAGATGTGTGCAATTTGTTACAATTCAGAGCAGCCCGTGCCTATCCACTCAGTCAGCTCAGTAGCTTCTCACTTCTTGACAAAGTTGATTTACGGAACTATAGGATGGCAAGGGGAGATTGTCTATACACATTTTTAATTTCTATTCTGTCTTATTTAGTGGCTTGGGTTTTTTTTTTCTTCCAGGAGAAAAAAAAAAATCCTTTGTCCTGTTTAATTACCAGTTCAAGTATAGCCTATCTTTTGATGTTTAAGCCTTTTTCACGTTTGGGGAACTCATTTTAAGGAAAAGACCTAGAGATACCCATCAAGCTCCAGCTGACTCAGTGGTCTCATCACACTTCGGCAACAGCATTTGGGATTTCTGTTTAGAGTGCAGCATGACACCTTGGGCCTGAAATGGCTGGGAAGCTCTGTGCTGCGGCCTTGCTCTAGCATGAGTTAGCAACACAGGGAGGAAAATCAGTTTAAACAAACCTGAGAGCTATTGCCCTGCAAGAGGCTGAGCAAGCCAAGGCAGCTGGCCACTCACCCGTTCTGAAAGCCATTGACCTGAAGAGGAAAGGGGAAAAGAAACACAGTTAAGACTCTTCAGTCTGAAGGCAGACAACTGAAAGGTAGCTATGACAAAAGCCTGTAAAATCATGAATAGCCTCAAAATATGACCAAAGGACAAATGTCTTGTTTTAGGTCACGAATGAGATGGCTTTGATTAAATTATCAGGAGAAAAGCTTAAACAAAAAAGTACTTTTTCCAAACAATGCCTTGTGGCACTCAGTGCCAAACTCTGTTCTGCAGCCCTATATATAAGTTGAGTTCAAAAAGTGACCAGAGAAATCTACAGGAAAAAATCATCAAGTATTATGAAGTATGGTAATGAAGGGTCCTCAAGAAATGCTTTTGAGGTTGCCAAGCACAAGGAGAAAATACATACAAGAAAAATCACTCTGGACCTGTCTTCACATCCTTCCCCCAAGCACTCCCACTGGCTATCATGAACAAAGACACTGAACTGGAGGGACATTTGACATGTATAGCTATTTTTATATGTTCCTATGCACTTGTATAATTCATTCTTGTAAAATGTTTGGATGAAGAATATTACATATCTGTACAACATATTAAAATATTTCATTCATGCCACATGCCATAGTACAAACCAAAGTGTGTATCAACTTTCCTACAGTGGTGAAGTTATTCAGGTTAAAATTTAATGAACTAGGCAGAATTTAAATGCCCAAAGTCTAAGCACAATGAATTGGTATTGTTAAATATAACCTTGACCACACAGCAACCCCATACCATGATTTCTTCATTGTCCCATCTCAGATTATGGGCAACTCAAGTATGTATGGCTTAGATGTTAAGTTTTCACGGAATTATTGCCTGTATATAGTATTGAGTTAAATTTATTATCAGACTAATTAAAGTGTTCTCAAATAATACAATTTCTAGACAAATAAGCTGCCAAAAGAATTCCACTATTGAAAATAAAGTCACTGGATTCATGTTTGGAATAATATTCTGGTTTTCATCTCAAGGAAACAAAAAAGTAAATTTATTGGAATTTTATTTTAAAAAGACACTGAATTTCTGCATGTATAAGTTATTTGCATTCCATTACTTCTAAAGGAGTTAGAGGGGAAAAAAAAATAAAAACCAGTCAGCAAATTATTCACTACATTTCAAAGGATTTCACCATGCTGGTAAGAACATAAATTCTGTTTTGCTTACTGAAGCCAATGGAAACTACTAGCAATTTCAATGTGAATTATAACAGCATGTTTGGGTTTTTTTTTTTAATACAGATGCATCACAACATTGTGGTGTATCCCCTTAAACAGCTACCTGATGTAAACAACAGTAAAGGAAATGTTGTCCAAAATTTAACCACATACAGCATGATCCATTAAAGCTGAGTGCTGTGAAATGCATTGGGCATTCCCTCTTCAGTACGAAATAGGAAATTCAGAAAACAGACATGCAAATCCTATTCGGTAACTCAGCATCTTTTTTTTAAGCAAGCTTGTCTAGCTGTCTAAAAATTAGAACCTTCTTCTATTGTTCTTAACCTAATAACTTGAATATCTTTTTATGTCCTTCTTTTAATGTTCACATTATTCCCAAAAAGCAGTTAGCTGCTTTAGCTTTACAGAAAGACTCAACATGATCTGCAAGACAAGGTCCTAAAACTGCAGAAGAGTTCCAAGAAAAGCTATTAAAATTCAAATGCTGGATAATACTCTTGCTATCCAGTTTCAGTTCTACATATAGGAAGACTAAATCTAACCTGATCTTTAAAGTATGTACTTCTAACTATTAAAGTGTAAAATGTAACCACTACTATTTGTAAGCAGGTTGATAATTTTTCATTGACTTTTTTTTTTTAGAATCCTCACCCACCACAGCCTTTCAGATCCCAAACCAGAGGCACTCCCTGAATTATTCTGATTTACCAGCAACTCTAATTAAAAAAAAAAAAAAAAAAAAGGCAAACAATCTAAAGACAGAAAGCCAAGCCCTGATTCATCTTTATGGTAACATTGAGACAATCACAAAAACTGATCATAGCTCCTAGATTGCTTAAAATCATAAGATTCCAGGAGAGCACAATTTGGCTAAGATACTCAGTTTTTTATTTTAAATGTGTATTAAAGTGAAAAGTACTGTATGATACAGCAGAATATAAAATCCATTTCTTCTGCTGCTACTTAGTGCATTTAACAAATACAGCTATTGAGCAAAAACCCTTCCAGTAGCAATATTAATAAAACAAATCAAGACAATAATTTCCTATTCCACTCCCTCCACCTCTGTTGATATCTGTGTATTGGCCGGAGAAAATAAATTACTCTCTCTTTTGTTTTAAGCAACAGATGTTCTCCAATTTTAGAAGCTAATACTGAGTTAAGGAAAAACAGGACACAATCCTGAACCAAACCCAGTCTGCAGAAGCTCAGGATAGACTCACAAAACTAGAATCTGTAATGCCTTTGGAGAGGGTTGCTTTTTTTATAGCAACTACACTACTCTCCTTTTGCATTGGAATCATACTAGTTGTGCTAGAAGAGGACAATATAATTTCCATGATAAAAGGTAAAGAATTCTTTTTCTTGGAACAGGATTTGTATTATCACTTCCAGGGCAGTTATTTTCCACTTAACAACAAAGAGGAGATCCTTCAGAACACTTCCAGTTAGGGTCATAAAGGAGGAGTAAAGAAGGTAAAAAGCAACCTCACTCACCCCCAATCTGCTCTGATTTGGAGTATTAAGACTAGTTTCAGATTCAAGAATTATTAAAAGAATTACTCTTTTCGCATTTAAGAAACTACCCTTTTTTCTATCAACTTCTTAAGGCCAAACTTTACTGAGGTAAATACTATGTAATATTCTCCTTTTGTTGTTGGACCACATTTTCAAGGTCTTCGTCATTTCAAATAAAAATTGAAAAGATCTAATATGGTATTGTAGAACATCTCTTTAAGTGAACAGGCACTAGCTGCATGAAAACCCAGACTTACGCTTACCCTTAGGAATACAAACCCACCAGCTTTAACAAAATTCCTCCTATAGTTAACATAAATACATCTTTTGTCATGAGGGCTTTGTTATTGCTATTACCTAAACCAGCTCTGGGTCCAGATATATCTACTGCAACAGTCTACTTTTGATTATTAGTATCAGCATCTGAAAAAGCTGAACACTTGGTACACTGTCAAAAAAAAATAATCTGTGCATTAGAAGAAATAGAATCTCATAGGAAATAATAGCTTATTTGTTACAGACATTTATCAGTTTGTCAGTTTAGCTTTGTACTGCTGTTTTTCATGCTAAACAAGTATCATTCTTATGCCTTTGCCATTAAAAAACCCCACATAAAGCAAAAAACTTAGTAAGCTAGCCCAGAGGTTGGGTTTACTTTGGTGAGACATCTGTTAAGTTTCCCCTCTGACACTTTCTAAAACCAGTATCTCTTCTGAACATTTGATACCGGTAGCAAACTATATAAAACTAGTTTCTAAAACCCAACAGAAGCAGCTTATTACTGTAGAAGGGCTTCTGGAGATGTTTCCTTCTGGAAAGGCCTCCTTCTGGAACGGCCTTGGATGACTGCCGAAGTGACTGCGGGCTGGTTTTCAGTCCAGGCAGGAAGACCTGATGGGAACAGTTCGCTTTAGAACAGCTATATAACATTGGCTCATGAAAACATTTATGAAAAAGCTTCAGCTTTTGTCTCAAAGTGAGTGAAAGCCTCTTCAACAATACACCACTCAAACCTCAATAAACCAAGTGCTAATTCTTGTCAAAAATTACAGAAGCCATGCAGGTACCGCACCGCACTCAACAGCAACAAGGCCACAAATAAGTCCCACCAGTCTCCTAACAAAGAGAAAAGCTACGGTCGCCCTAACCCTTTGTCTGCAGACACCGTCCCAAAACACAGACAACATCAGACCTGACCCACGGAAGGCGGGAGGGGGCGAAGGCCCAAGGAGCCCCTTGAGCCGCGCCGGGGCCGGCTGTGAGAGGGCGGCGAGGGCGGGTGTGGCCTTTCCCCGCCCCTTCCCACTTGGGGCTACTTAAGGAGAAGAGCGGTAACCGAAAGGAGCTGCCTTTCTCCACCTTTAGGAAAAAAAAAAAGAGAAAAACAAAAAAAAAAAAAAGGAAAAAAGAGGACTGTTCTGTGTTTGTTTTCTCGGAAAAGTTTGTATTGTTTTTCTTTTAAAAACCTCGTTTATTTTTAAGTGTGTGGGCGCGGCCTCAGCTTCGGTGAATGATGGTGAGTGGAGGAGGAGGAGGGATGAAAGGGGAACCGTGTTCGGCACGCTGGGAAGTGGAGGGAAGGGGGTTCCCTTCTGAGCCGTGAGGCGGCCTGTCGGAGGGGTTGTAGTGCCTTGCTTGCTCAGGCCCTCCCGTGGGGAACGTCACTGGAAGCTGAGCATTAATGTTTTTCTTGCTCTCAAGGTGGGGATCTCCATAGCCGCGGTGGTATCGCCTTGTAAGGCAGTGAGGGGTGCGCCCCTGTCCGCGCGGAATACGTGACCGTTACTGTCGGTTTTAATACCTTGGAGGTTTTAAAGTCTTGAGGAGGTGAGGGATTGGGGTCAGGGAGCGAATATTGCAAGTAAAAAGCGTGTGGCTTGTGTGTGTGTGTGAAATGTCACGGCTGGCAGCCATCGGCGCTATGGTGTGCGAAGGACTTGGGTACAGGAGGCGCTTCACACCATGAGCGGCCATTTTGTAGTGGCCGTGCCGTGCCGCACCGCCGGGCTCTCCGCTCTGCGCACGGCCTGGCCGAGGCCACGCGGGCTGCGCCGGCCAGCTCCGTCTGTCTCCGGATTCCATATCCATCCCGCTTGTCGTTAGGATCAGGCTGGAGCCTTTGTCCGGGTGTCGGGGGCTTTCACACAGCCCTGAAAATCTCTCGAGGAGTGTGAAGCCTCTTCCTCCACGCCTCGCCTCGTAAACGAGGCCGTTACGCAGGCGAGGCGCGAAGTCCGCGGGACGCGATGCCGCGAATATGCGGCGGTGGGCGGCCGCGCCGGCTGCTTAAGGCGCTCGCCTGAGGTTGCCGTTTGTCGGGTTTACCCGACTCGGGTTTACCGAGAGGCTTCGCGTAGCGCGCTGTGGGCTCCGTGTGGTCGGTGGGAGCGACTGCCGCAACTCGCACGTCGTTCCTTCACCACGCGAGTTGCTGTTTGTTCTTCAGGGATTATTTCACTTGAAAAATGGAATTGGCAACAGTAAGCCAGGCACTTGAACGACATAAAAAGTCGGGTTGGGTTTGGGTGGTTTTTTTAAGTTATGGCTTGTGAGTGGCAGCCGTTAGCGTGCGAGCCTGTTGCAGTCCTTGACTGACAGCTCCACCTGCTGCCTGGTGGTGAGACGGCACCGTTCCTCGGTGCTGGGAGCCATGTTCTTTCTCTAGGTAGTGTGCTGTCATGGTAACCGGTTCCTGCGCACAGAGAGGCTGCACAGCACGACGGACATCGGGAGTTCCGAGTGTGTGACAAAGAAAATGTTTGCTACTGGTTTTAAACAAAGAACCGGCGAGGTGAGGGAAGGGCGGCGAGAAGCCTGAGAAATGGGGACTTGTACTTCGGTGGCCAAAAGCGGAGGTTTTCCTTTCCTTGGGTGTGCGTAAAACTGAGTGATGTTTGTAACCCCACTTGAGTTGCTGGGTATTTCCACCACCTGGCACTAACGGGTAGTCCTTTTCCACTCCCTTTATTTTGTTTTCTAGAAGACTAACTAGCCTCATGACTACCATAATCAAGAGGCTAATCCAGTTTCCTGGCATCACCGTAATCCTGATGATTGCTGGAATAATGCAAACTGATTAAATTTGCCTTGTGATGAGAGAAGGGTAAAAAAAACCCTCTTAATGTCATTAAGCGAAGAAACTGAATAAGCTGTAAGTCTCCTGGCATCTAGAAACGTAATTTCAGACATACTACAAGAGATGGATGTAGACAAATCAGCCCCACTTCGGGTATTTTTGAACGGTTGGGTCACTTCAGCTGATGCTGTAATTCCAGGGTGGCTAGTTCATCAGCTCCAAGACTTTTCAGATTTTGAAAACTTTAGGTGACTTAGGCTTTGGACACTGATTCATCTTTGCCCATACTCTGTGGAAGTAAAATTGTTTACACAATGCTACACTGGGTAGTGAAAGAACAATTGCACATTGTGCTGGTAAAATAACTTGGTTTTAGATAGGGCAATACTTCGAATTGGCAAGTCTTGCACTGTGGTATTGAAGATTTGAAAAGTAACTTTGAAAGGAGGAGATTTTGTTTCCTGTTTTTGTACTATAAGACTTCTACCACTGTGTTTTTTAACAGCTCCTTCACAGGTTCTAAGAAATACATTTATTAGCAGATGTTAAAGCTTATTTTTGCTGCTGACCAATTTGTCAGAATGCCTGAGTAGACTCTTTACATATTAAATATGTAAATGCATTACAGACATGTATTTTCATTGAAAATTGTTACTCATAATTAGTGTAAGAAGCAAATGCTGTGCTTTGTGGCAGCCAAAGCCATCTACGACCTGTGTACCAGCAGTATCCGCGTGCCTACTCACTTTTTTATGCTAGTTCTGGCACTTGTTGCATGCTTCTGCTGTGAGCTGTTTCCTGTTCTAGGTTGCCAGAGAATTTGCACAGCAAAGTGAATACTTCTCTCTTAGCCTCGTTCAGTGAAACAGATCCAGAAAGAAGTAGAAGCCAACAGTTAGGTCAGCTTAAGGTTGCTGTGGAGTTGCAGTCTCAGATTTGGCTTCAAATGCCTTTTAGCTAGGGGTGCGGCTAAGGAAGTGGTCTTCTCCTCATGTCTCGCTTCATTTTTACTCTTGTTCTGTTTTTATGCTGACACAAGTGTTAACGTGATTGCAGAAAGCTTGGATCAGAAGTTGGATCTGTCTGCAAAATACTAAACGTTTCTACTGCTAAATGCAGGATTGATTTCCTTGGCAGCGATGTCCTGGTACAATAGGAGGGAAGGAGGAGAACTACCCTCTTTCTGTTTACAGCAGAAATGTTCTATTACACAGTCTTTACTGCAGTGGAAGCTGCGGTCTCCAACTTCATCGGAGAGTGGAAGGAGTTCTCGGAGGATAAAGGGAAAAGAATGACTTGACTTTTTTGAGAATTTGCAATAGGAAGCGTAGTCAGTGAGTACATTGAGTATAGGCAACAATATCTGGTGTGGTGGAACCAGCTTAATGAATTTTTAACTCGATGCCTTAGTGCCTCTCAGAACAGGCTAAGCCTCTTCTATCTCCATTTCTTCTCCTGCATCCACTGATCCTGAGGTGTATCTGGTGCTTGACTGATGGGCATAATAAGCTGTTTCAGTTCTGTTCAATAGCAAAATACGAACTGGGTGGAAAAACTGCTCCCTTTGTTAATCTTGCTGCCAAATGGAGTTGAGCCAGCTTAACTTGTTGTACAGAGGAGGTGCAGGAGAAGAGACGGGGCAAACACTTCATGGCTTTCAGTAGTTGTGTGTTGTTAATTTGGTTCAGTCACAACAATATTTGGTGAGCTGAATTCTGTTTGTCCAGCAATTAAACAAAGCCCAAACTGATGTGCCACACCTACAGTTTGATTCTTGTAGATTTCTCATTCCCTTGCTGGGTGTCCAGTTTGAATGAGTACTCATGACTCTCAGCTGCAGTTTAAGTGTACTTTAAAGATGAAAACTGGTATGTTACATTGAAAACTTGGATGCTACCTGTTGCAAATTATTAGATTTAGTCAACATTATCTGGTATTTTGAAATCTAAGTTTGGAATGTCTGAAGTAGGGATGATGCCACACCAGTTGAATTGTATGGGAAAGGTTATTAACCTTTTGAAGTGTATTGATGTGGAGGGATGAGTAGCACTAAACTGGTCAGAGTAGTTCTTACCCAGCCAGGTGAAGCGTGGCATGTAGCTGGAACCATTTGTTCAGGAGAGTAGAAGATGAGAGGGGCTAGTGTTTTCGATGCCCATGGTGCTTATGTTGTATTTAGTTCTTGTAAATACCTTTGTAAAATACACTTCAGACCTTATGCAGAATATGGAATGCATCTTGGCTAGCATCAGTAACAAGAAACTGGGAATTGCGTGTTGTCTGTTCATCTGAGCAAAATACTGGGTTACTCTTTGTTTAGGGAGCATCGTATATTCCTCTGCACTGTAACTGTAACTCCTAGGTTGTGAAAAAATGTTTTGGGACCAAAAGGGTGCATCTTGAAGCCTGGATGTGTAGAGCACATCCTGGCTGTAGTTGCTCTATAATCTTAACACTTTTGTGCATGCTGAAGATCTTCCTTTGGTACAGACAACTTGGAAATAAGTTTATAGTCCTTTATATTCCTGTTGTAGTTAAATTGACAAAATCTTTTTGCCTGAGAAAACAAATAATGTGAATATTCCATCAGGGTCTGGCTTTCCTTCTTACAGGTAATGTGTAGTATAATCCTGTTACCTGTGCTCTAAGGCTGTTTTTAAACGTATTCACATATCGACTACCTAAAGCTTTTGACCAGGAAGATGATGGAATTTGTTCTGTTAGATAATCAATTTACAGTAGATTTAACAAATTCCTTTCAGATGTAAGTAAGAAATTAAAGTCCTGAAATCAATTATTTTGTTCTCACTGCGCATCTAGTAGTAGCAACACTGGTCATACAGGGCTACTTAAATAGCCTAGATTAGGTTTAGATTTAAATTTTTAAAGCTGCTTAGGATAATTACTTCAACTTTTTTCCAGTGAATGTTCTATTTGCAGCTAGTACTTCCTTTAAGTAATGGAAAGGGTGCTATTGAAATTCTTTGTCCTGTGCTATGTTTATAGGAAGATAAAGGCATTCTAGTATCTTAAAGTGTACTGTAATTGATTGAAATACATATTTCTGTTCATTTTTTCAGTCTGCAAATGTGGAGGCCCAGTGTGCAGGTGTCTCAGAGGACAATGCCCGTTCGTCAACAACCAGTCAAGGATACGTTTTACCAGAAGGAAAAATCATGCCGAACACAGTCTTTGTTGGTGGAATAGATATAAGGGTATTCATATACTTCTAATTGTTTAAGATAAGTATAGGGTGGGCACTTCAGTGGGAAGGAAATGGGAATTTAACTCCTGGGGTTTTTTAATGTGTATCTTTTCCAATTTTAAGGTATTGCAGCATCATGAGATAATTTTGGAACAGACCAGTGTAACTTTAGTTCTTATGGGAGTAGAAGATAGGTTTGAAAATGGTACTGGCTGCTTTAGATCAATTCTGAAGAATTAAATGTGCTTGAAGAAGGTTAAGACTTCGTTTCTTTTAGATGAATGAAGCAGAAATTCGGAGTTTCTTTGAACGATACGGTACTGTGAAAGAGGTGAAAATAATCACTGACAGAACTGGTGTTTCCAAAGGGTGAGTAGAACATGAATAACTGTTTTAAGTTGCTGCTTACATGGATGTAATTCTGTTGTAGGTGATATGAGCAGCCACTTAACAACATACTTAACATGATTATGCCTTAATACTAGCTGCTGTTTTCTGTTGTTGTGAATTAACTCTGTGAAACCTGTAAATCTAGATTGCCCCTGCATCCGTATAGCCCTACAAAGAATACCCTAGGTTTTTTTTACTTCAGCCTATCTGTTAAGGGGTAGAAGGTTATTGTTACTTAACCAGTGGAAACAAAGCTTAACTTGTGTGATGCTTTCCAGGCAATTCTTTGTGACGGCTAAAGTAGTTCACCACCCTGAACTCTCTGATTCCTTTTAAGAGATGGAGTAGATGGTTGTACTAGGAATGGGACTGCACTCTTCTCACACTCAGGGCGGGGGGTGGGGGGGCATGTGGAGAGGAGGGCAGGGAATAAGTTACAGAGAAAACAACCAAACTCGTTTGGGTGAAGAGTAAAACTAAGTGAACAAAGTTGAAGCAAGGAAAGTTCCCATTGAATATATCAAAACCTGAATTATCTGTGGTGAAACACCTAAATGAGGATGTGTAGGACCTTCCCTTGTTCTAGGGAAGGTCTCCCAGTTTTGGAAGTTCTCCCCTTTGAGAAGGGGGCTTCACTCTGGAAGTTCCTTCCAGTGTAGTTTTTTCTGAGATTCTATGAGCTTATCCTGAAGGAGTCACGGTTTTTTCGTAGGCACATGTGGTAATGCATGAACTGGAAATCTGTTTTATTTCCTCATATCCCTTCCTAGTCTTCATGGTGAATTCTGATGTGCAATTAGCTGCTCTATGTTCTGAGTATTGATAATGAATTGGCATACACTATTGATTGACACAACTGTTACTACAATGCTCTGAAATTATCTTCATTTTATTGACTAGATAAACTGAGGGGGTGGTGAAATAAATTGAAAGACTTCTTCAAGGATCACTTCCACCACAGGTGTCACTGTTCCCATAATGCCTGCTTTCATCCAAACCACTACAGTCGATACAAAATCTGATAATTCAGACTTTAAGGGTTTTTACTTTCTCAGTAACATCAACAATAGTTCTCACTTTTGAGTAGTTAAAATGAAACGATAGTCCTTATATCTTGCATATTATTCTAGAATCTGGCATTCAATTTCTTTTCATCTGGCCCTGCTGGTAAGCAGTAAATACATTTTCATGCCGAATTATAAACTAATGTCCTAGTTGTATGTTATATCCCATGCCAAATGTATCCTGATGCATATGCTGTAACCTGGTCTTGTTTAAAATTTTGCTAACAGACAAGTAAAAGATCTGATGATTGAATAACATGTTTTTGCTTTTCAGGTATGGATTTGTATCTTTCCTGGACAACGTGGATGTTCAAAAAATAGTAGAAGTAAGCACTTTGTCTAAATTAGCTGAAGTTGATATGTGAAGGCTGGAGACGTGTTCAGGGGAAACCAAGTCATGTGCCCTGTTGAGTAAATTAGGATGAGGAAAGCTTAGATGTGCCCAAAAAGTAAACTTGCTAAAGTCTCTTGTGGTGATAGAATCTTTGTATATTTACTGAAGAAACAAAATTGATTAACCTTGGTGTGCTTCAACATCTCATGTTGTATTTCTGATTGTTCTCATTCATTTGTGCTTCAAAGCCTTGT
The DNA here is from genome assembly GCA_013399095.1 of Psophia crepitans. NCBI lineage: Eukaryota > Metazoa > Chordata > Aves > Gruiformes > Psophiidae > Psophia > Psophia crepitans. The sequence continues at coordinate 281,703 of VWZZ01003788.1, read as the reverse complement.
GTGCGCTTTGACTGCTTGCTTTTCTGTGTTGGATCACTGTCCTAGAACTCTTGTGCTTATGGCAGATATGTAGACCTGTCAGCATTTTTATTGGGGATGACAGTAACAGACAACAGCGTTAGCTTTTTACTTAAGTCTCAGCAGTTGAAGTATGTTTCTCTTGCAGTGTTCATGTATTTGGATGTTACTTGGAGTGCAAGTACGTCTTAAGCCTCCTTGACTATAAGACACAACTGCTTACATCTCATGTGGTTTTCCTGTGGCTCACAAAGGGGAGAGAGGTAGAACTGTTACAGCTCTTCTGCTCTTGGAGTTCAGTCTCAGAGAAACTTTAAATCCCTATGTGTACAACCAAGTCTGTTACTTGGTTCTGATGTATTTCAGCTGGTCACAAGCTACTGACAAAGCTTTTTCTTTTCCCTCTTTCTCTCCCAACTGAGTGCAATAACTGAAAATAACATGTATTGAAATACTTCCCTCTCTGAAGTATTTGCCTCAGAAGACTCCCACGTCTCTGGAGGATGGAAGAGTCTCTTGTTTGCTTCTGAAGATCTCAGATAGGGAAGTAGATCTGAAAGACAGCTCGGGATGAGTGGCCCGACATATTTGAGTTCTGTGATATGTTCAGATATGTTTATTGGCTGTCCAGCTTCTTAAGGAGGAAGTGAACATGTTTGAAAAAAGTGGAGAGCAGTGAAACTCCAGCAGGAGATTCTTGATTCTCAACAAAAGACTTCAAAAGCTTGCTGTTCTTTAGCTCTCATGGTATGCTGACAAACATACTGCTGTACTGAACAACAGACTTTATCTGAGAATACTTCCTTTACCATGGGTTACCTTATTGTACTAGATTAGTGTGGAATGCTTGCTCTGAGGCACCAGAGCCTTGTAGAGACCTCTTGTGTAGCATTGTTTTGAGCCATGTACATTGCTGGTGTTTTGTGTGCTGCTTCTTCAAAACTAAAAGCCCTCAGTGTATCTCTAATATAGTACTCACTCATGTAACTACCAGAGGTCTTGGAAGATGCAGAGTTATATGGCCGACTTTGTTTTCATGCAAATTTCAAGGGTACAGGCAATACAAATTACTACCCTGTCAGCAGGAAGCACATCCAGATAGAAGTCATCTTACAAAGCTGTTGGTTCCTGGAGGGGATTGGAAAGATGAAAAGGACAAACATCTGCATTTTAGAGCCCAAGTTATAAGTAGAGATTGCCTCAATAAACCATTTTGGACATTATGTGTATAGAGTCATCACAATGGTTTATGTAAATGAACAAGATAGAGCTTCTCTGTGGTTAGAATCACTTTAGATGCTTGTGTTACCTACCTAGGTCTGCAGCTTTGTGCAACCTGACAGTGTTTTTCTTCTGATTTAGCTCTGATTCTGTTTGTAATTCCACTCTAGTCCAGAGTGAATCTGGTTTGCAGTTCAGAACAGAAAGCTACCTTCTGCTTTGAAGGGAGGCTGGTCTTCCAAGACTGTTTGGGTGGAAGAGGTGGTTGTATGGTTCTGGGCATAACAGGATTGCAGGATCGATTAAAACAAAAAGCCCAAAACCCCCCTGCTTGTCAAGCTGGTCGGGGTACTCCACCTTTTTTCCACCCATGTCTTACCTTACTAGTATGAGAAGATGATGAAATAAGGTGGGTTTTATATCACTGTTCTACTTAGTTTGCTGCTTTTTACAATCCACAGTAAAGTTGCTGTTACCTGTTCAAAGCAGTGTCTTTAGCAGAAAAGAAAGAAAGCTTAGCAAGGTGCCTGTGAAAATTGCGAACTGCATGTTTTCTTCTGAAGCAGGCAAATTCTTAGTCTTATGTGAGATAAGAGGCTCTAGGCTATGCATCTGCATCTAATACTGATTTTAATACTTGGTACTAAATTTGTGTTGGAGTAAAACAAAAATCTTTCAGTGTAATAAAAGCATTTGTAAACCTCTGTGTAGCCCTCTGAACTGTAACAGAGCACCTATTTTAGGTATTGTCATGCATGCTAGGCATGTCTTCATAGGTATGTAAACGTGTTTCTGGTCGCCACCTTGGCAGAGAATGAGATCAGACGCAAGGGTGAATTCTTTTGCAAGTTTTGAATGAAGTTCCAGAGTACCTGAATAAACCAGATCAATGGTTAACTCCATGTATTAAAGCAACTTTCTATACTTCAAACTTAAACGGTCAGCTTGTAGAGAACAATGTCTTACAGCCCTCTTCGACAGTCAGTCCAAATAGACCTTGAAGTGTAAGGATGTTGTGTGTTGCCATTTCAGCCTGCATCCATCTGTCAGTGGTGTTCTGGTTTTCAAAATTCCACTGAATTTTTCAATTCCACTGAAGAACACAGAATTCAACTTTTGCAGGGAGGAAGGGTGCTTGAAAATTTTTCTGTGCTTTGTTATGCCCCGAATACTGTGCTGGCGAAGCAATGCTCAGTCACTGATTGAAAGTCTGAAATCCTGCATTCAGTGTGAACTAGCATTTGGGCAGAACTTGCAGAATGTGAAGTGACATGTCTCGGGCACTTGCCGACTACTGAGGACTGCTTGCAGCCCTCTTTTGCAGGTCTTTGAGATGCTTGTATTCCTGGGTTTGGGTATTTGAGGAACTCATGAATCTTATTTCGTCTTTCTTGAGTAGTCTGTTTCCTGCATAGATGCTTTGGCCAGAAAAGTTGTTGAACTGTCAACATGTTTCTTGGATGTTCTGAAGGAGTGCCTGTGGAAATTTCTCTAGAGAGAATGCAGTAACATGCAGCAGACACTAGCGCTTAGATAGCTTTCCATTTCCTTTAATATTAAGCGGACAGCTTCTAATACATTGTGAAGCCTGTTAGGACGTTTATGGGAAGGAGGGTAAGTGGTGCTGCAAATAGGGTTTCAAGGGAACCTGGACTGTGGTCACTGCATTAATATCCTTACTGAGGCAGAAATAGTTCAGATCTGTGTGTGTGAAGCCAGAAGGCTGACAGTCACTAACATGTAGTTGCAAACTACTAGTAGTGCATGTTGCTGTTAAGGCAAGTGATGTATAATAGGTTTGGAGAGTCGTTGAGTAGGCAAACAAGTGTGCTGAGTATTGCAGGAAACTAGAAGCCATAAGGTGTTGAGAGAGAAGGAAACGGAGACGGCTGAGCCTGTGTGTGAGTTGATGGTACTGTGGTGTAAAAGCAGAAGTCTCTTTAAAATCAAACCATCCACCTTGCTGATTACCCGGCTTACAGAATAACTTTTCTTTCAGTCACAAATCAACTTCCATGGCAAAAAACTGAAACTGGGGCCAGCGATTAGAAAGCAACAGAACTTGTGTAAGTATATATAAGCAAATTTGTTCATATTACAAGTATATATTACAAATTCGATTTTTTCTTTATTGCACATTAAGATCCTTGTAAATCCTCTTTATCTGGTGTAATATGTATATTGCAATTAAACATCAGTTCTGAATTCTGAGACCTCACTACTTGTGTTACGTTGTACAGTTTTGATAGTAAAACTCAGATTGGTACCATAATAAAACACAATTGATGTTCATTTATATTTAGGAGTCAAAACACTAAAGGTTTTGCAGATTACTAATGAAATACGTGTGTAAATGTCTTAAAACTTTCTTTTCTTTAAAACAAGGTTCTTATGTGCATCCCAGACCATTAGTCTTCAATCCTCCTGCACCACAGTTCCATAGTGTATGGGGTAATCAAAATACAGAGACATATGTGCAACCTCCAGCTGTAGTGAGCCCGGTAACACAGTATGTTCAGGTAAGGCTGTTCATGCCACTGATTTTGAATTGTCATTAAAAGACTTTGAAGGTGCAAGCACATACAACTTCAGGAACATGTATTAAGATTCCAATCTTAACCTTACCTGCTTCTTACTAGTAAGAAGTGCCTGGCTTGAAACTACTTCAGAAGGGTGCCAACAGCCATGAAAAAACATACACCACTGAACAGATTTATAAAACAAGACAGGGAGGTGCTTTTTGAGAACGAAAAACTGTTGAAGGTGGAGCTAAGATTTAATTATATAACAGTTCTTAAGTGATCTTGTTACTTGTCACAGATGTGCTTCCCAAATCAAATGCATCTGGATATTTAATGTACTGCTGTCCTTCCTCAGAATAAACCACAAACTTCAAAATGTATCTTTTTAAATGAGCATAGAACCAGAAGTTGGCTGTGGTACACTTTTTTTACTCCTACCAAACAATTTCTTGTTTCTGAACTGCTGTTGTATCTTTCTAAGAACACTGTTAATGGCATCTGCCGTTAATAGCTGTGACCAGGTAGTGTGCCTACTGGACATGGCTTTATTTCTACTTAAGCATTCTTGCTGTATAAACCCTATATGATACGGCACTACAAAAGGACAATTACAATTAAAAACTGATTCTGTTTTGTATATTCATTAAGCAAATGAAGATGAGTAAAGGGACACGCATTTCTGTGATAGTAGTGGTCTTGCTGATTCTCCTAGGCTTATTAGGAGAATGAAGCAGCGTAAGAGAATCTGATTCTCTTAAATGCTGGAATGTGCTTTTGAATGTTCTGTGAAAAAGCTTGAAGGTTTCAGGTTAACGTGTGAAAATACTTGCAGTGAAGAAATGCTGGGAAACAATTTGAATTTTTAGCTTGCTGTTGGCTCTGAAAAACTTCAGGCTATGGTCTGTTATTTCATGGTACTTGGTCTGTTTCAGGTCTACTTTAGAAAGCTTATGGGGGATGAGTTGTACTTCTGAAATGACTTACAAGCAAATGTGGGATCTTTTAGCTGATTTTTTTTAGATGCTATAATGTACTTTAGAATCCCACTTTTCTGGAGATTTTCAGTGGCTGAAGTGCCACAAGTCCCACTGGGAATCTTTAAGGATTGCTTGTAAATAACGAAGCTAGTCTGAAACAGGAGTTGAAGTAACAATGTGACTACATATTTCTAAAAAAGTGCTCCTGACTTTATAAATACCATGCACCTATCTTGCTTCAAACTTGCATGTTTAAAAAAGGCTTTATTTTGCAGACATATCCGTACAGTTCACCAGCTTTACTGATACAGCAACAAGTTCCTGTAGGATATCAGCCAACCTACAACTATCAGGTGTGTAATTCTTTAGTAGCAACAGAAAGATACCTGACAAAACTTGAATGAATGAACAGTGTTAACTGGAGCCTCATCTTTCAGTGTTTCTTTCTGCAAATTCCATTTCCCTTAAGCTCCTGCTTCACAGAAATCAAAAGTAAAAACAAAATTGGTGATATTTTTATTCTAATGCAATGAAAACTGAATAACTTGGCATAATCTTTTTTGATTTTTTTTTTTAAAAAATACGCAATGATAAAACAACTTCCAAATTAGTGAAAAGTACATGCCTCGTCAGCACTTCTTTCTTGTGGGAAGGAGCTTTGTATTTGTATATGCTCTAGTGTGGGTAGTTGATGTTAGTTAAAACAGAATCACTGAGTTTTATCATACTGTATAAATATGGGATGTGTAGAGAGGGGATGTGTTCTTGAGCTTGAAAAATGTCTGGGAAGGCACTTAGCTGATAGTGATTTTTGAACTCTCATGTGAAATGTGTGGGTGAGGCCTGTTACTGAAACTAAACTAGAAGTAGTTTAATAATGAAGTAATTAGAGGTTCAAGATGTTTTCAGTGTGGCTACTGTGATTCCCCTTATTTTCCTAATCTTCAGAAATCCTATTTTTTTTATTTTTGAACTTGGAATGAGAAGAGGAAGGAGGTAGTTGAGTTTGTGGAAAGGATGACTTTGTGCTATACGGTGTGTGAGGTACACATGAAAAAGCTATCTGACTGGACAGAAGACTGTGAATTACTGTTTAATGAAAAATCCAGACATGAGATGTTAAATGGTGGCTCTGTAAGAGCAGTAACTTGCCTGTGTTAGAAATGAACAAATAAAAGCTGGTTCTTGTCCAATTCTTGTTTAAGGTTCAACCACAATGGCTTGCTGGGGAGCAAAGGAATTATGTTATGCCTCCGGTAAGTCTACAAAGTTAAATTTCTGGAACATTGTCTTCCAGTTAGCATGCTGTTTTGACAACTTGGTACTTTAAAAAAAAAAAAACAACCCACCACCACCAACAACCAGAATGCCACCAACCGAAACTCTCTTGTTTGACTAGATCTGTATGTAAACTGATGTATAGATATCTCTGGCTGCTGACAGAGTAAGTAACTGTCTAGAATTTTGTACTGACATGGTGCTTTTTTAGGAGCTGCCTAACAGACTAGAACTACCTATTTTACGGTGTTACTCCATGGGTTCTCGTCACACAATTCTAGAATGGTAACATGCACAAATCGTTTTTTCATGAAAAGTTGAAGGGAAAATGAGTGATGACCCAATGTACAATCCTGACTTACCTGTATAATATTATGGCTATTGTTCCAAAATTTTTCAAACTTCAAAAGCCCCAAAATATTTTGCTTTGCAAATACTGATAGTCTTTTTGGCGCCTTTCAACAGCTTTTTAAAATGATTTGCTGGGCTGCCTCAGACTGTAGATGGTTCTGATAGCTTCTAAAGAAATAACTTGCTTTCTGTGACTTTACACAAGTGACATCCACAAGAGAGGAAAAATACTGTGTATTTAATAGTGTTTGAACTTACAATTGTATCTTAGGCGTTTTTGTGTTCTTTGGGTGTTATCTTGTATTTATTGAGTACAGTTTAAGTGTTTAAAAGCTGTAATACTTAATTTTCTTCATGCTAATTGCCAGTAGGTGTGTGTAGAATGTGTGGAAGGTAAATTGGGGGGAGGAGGAATAAAGAAAATTGAACTTTGTGCATATATATTGCTGCCTGCATGTACCTGACAACTTTCTCTTGATCATATTAGAAGAATACTTCATTCTTGCTTGCTTCCCATCATGTGTACTTTCAGCTGCTTCGGCAGAGAAGCAGTCTTGTCTTTTTGTGGGATGTCTGTATTTCTGTTAGTGAGAATTGCCTTTGCTTTAATAGGGGCAGAAGCAACTTGAAAGAGTTCAGAAGTCACTGAAATACTGATTACCCTGTTGGCTTGAAATAATTTGTCAAATAACATCCATGAACATGGTACAGCTGTAGTATATCATGTAACAATTAAATGGTAGCAAGGCAAAGAATTTTTAGAGTAGGTCTTGGTACTTTAAAAAATTAGACATTTTAAGCTTGATCGTATGGGCAGACAACTCTTGAGAAATATCTCAGTTGAGTAACTTTTAAGTATCATTGTTTACAGGCTGAAAAGAGGACAGGCACATTAGGAGATATGGAACTGAATCTAATCCTTCAGTCTGTTGCTTTATACCTACCTAATCTGTTTGGTAGATAATCACAATTTCCATTCATAACTGGAATTCCCTTGCTGTGATGAGATCAGATATGATACACCTTTTGGTGGTTAAGGATGGTGCTTAGAAAGGAGTAGTCTGCTAACACTCTGGGCTTCTGTGTCTCCCAGTATTGTCAGCTTGAAATTACACTTCTGTGTTCAAGGGCTTTTGGGAGTGTTGGGTGGTACGCTTTGTGGTTGTGGTGTATGAGTGCAAATAACATCCTTAAGAATGATGTTGCAAGAAACTAAAAGCTACTGTCAAGTCTAGGTAAATCTGGCTACTTTGAGGTGGGAGGGGGAATGTTTTGCCCCTGAAAAATGAGAATGCTTAACCCTGTTGTTGAGATCCTGGTGAAACTAGCTGTAAAAGCTGCCAATCCTATCTGGAAGGATGTTACCATAAAGAGTAACTGCTTTATCAGCCTCTCTGCTATTGTAATTAAACTCTGCACCTGGTTGCCAGTTGCAACACTGCACTGTAAGCAGAAGGAAGTGGGGAGAGTTTTAAAAAAAGTGTGAAATGACTTGTGCTTTTTCTAGACCTTTCTACATCTTGGGGAGAAAATATAGTGTATTAGCATGAAGAAAGCTTCTAACAAGAAAGGAACTGTATAGAGAAAAGCAACTTCTTGGAGGGACAGGGATGATAGATGTTTTGCTTCCCTTTCTTTCACTTGATTTTCGTGCTTAATCTCTTGAAGTTACCCATCTGCTGTCTGGAATTCTCAGTGAAAACCCATACATGGAAGAAGTCGGTTGAGGAGCTAACTCTCAAGGGTGATTACAGTAGGGAGAAAAGACACTTATTAGAATATATCCCTTTTTGGGAGGAAGTTGGAACTGTCGTAAAACAGATTAGGATACAGTATTTCCCCCACTCTTGAAATTTTCCTAAAAGTGTGAAGATAACATTGGCGTAGCTTATCATAGGGCCAATGACAACACAACTGTGTTTTTCCATTGTTATTGAAAGACTGCAATATTTAAACTGTACAGGTTTATACTTCAGTAAGCTATCACTGCACTGAGGATCCCGAATTTATACAAACAGAATGTGCTGTTCCAGAACCCACACAGTCGTCTACTAACAGTCTTCAAAAAGTAAGTGCTTTCTCAAAACTTTTTTGTCATAAATTCTATTCCCATAAATTGGCACGTGAGGATTATGTGGCTTGGTGAAGAGAGCCTCTGGACCGGTATCCTAGACATGAAGGTTACAGCTGCTCTAGCTACTTGCTCCATCCACTGTATCTGACTTCCGTGTACAAGTTCTGAAGCCTGACATGTTTCCTTGAAACTATTAGTGTTTTGTCTGTTGTGCTGAGGGCTGTATAAAATGTGTGTTCTACCTAATGAAGTACAACAATGTTTAAGTGACAAGCCTTTCCTTAATCTGCTGAAAATTACAGGAGAAAATGCAGATACTAAAAAAATCAGGTTAGGTAGCACTGCCCGTTACCTGGCGCAGATTTATTTTAAGCTTTACATGTATGGATCAGTAGCATTTTACTCCCTTCTTATGTGGAAGCTGACCCCAGTTTGGCCATCAGTTGTCTCTGAATTCAGTTTTCTAAGGCAAACTTCATTTTTCAGTTGTCGGCCTATTCACAACGGAACTGGCATGTCAGTGGTCAGAACTGTTAACTTGTGACATCTAAGGGTGATAATGAGTTACCAAGATTAAAAGACTAAGGAAGAGAAAGACAAAGAGCTCAGGAAACCTAAGGCAGTTGAGAGAAATTTTGAATGCAAAGTAAACCCTGTGACACAGTCGCATTGCTAGTAGTGAGCTAACTAAGAAAATCAGTATTGTTGTAGATGTACCTATAACTGTATTTCAGAAGTCTGTGGACAGGAGCATACAAACAGTAGTATCCTGTCTGTTTAATCCTGAGAACCGTCTGAGGAACACTTTTGTATCACAGGAAGACTACTTTAAGGTATGTAGTGAAAGCAATATTAAATCCTGAAAACACAGCTGACCTTTTAGTTTGTTCACCTGTAGGATACCGTAAAGATAAAGGGATTCATATCTAGAGCAGCACTTGAATTTTTTCTTACACTCTGAGGTGCATGGGTTTGGCTCTCTGTTTCATGCTGGGAACAAAAGGTGAAATTGGATTTAGTGGATTTAATCAAGACTGCATAAAAAATACTGCTGAACAATCAACTCATGGACTGGTAGAGCATAGGACTGGCTAATCATTTCTCGGTGATAAATTGCTGAAAGGTCAGTGAGTTACTCCAGTTTCAGTAGAGGACGTTGAGTTTGAGCCTTGATGTGGTAGTCTTTACACCCGGTGAAGTACCCACTGTGGATGGTGGCCCTTTACATCAAATGCCTACGCTTTAACCAATGGACTGTAGTCCAGGTTGGTAGTTGGCCATCGTAGATTTTGCTGTATGTATTCAGCCTCTGTAGAATTGCAGTTTCTGACGGTTTCAAGTGGTGTTAAATTTCTGTTTATTAATGTTATATTTAAGATTTTGCTTCCTTTTTTTTAAAAAGGACAGATGGGAAGTAGGCACATGTGCTCTGAAGCAGGAATACAGAAGGTGTACTTACCTGTTTTGGAGGGGGGGGTGAATAGAGTACAAAATGTCTTGAGGTACGTTAATGAAACTTCAGTTGCTTTAATCTGATGAAGATCTAGAAAAACTTTTGTCTCCTATCCCATTCCAGGAGAGGAAGGCACATCACTTCAGAAAAGGAAGAGCAGTACTCAAAAGTGTTTGATCAACAAAGACTTGAAAGTATCTAAAATCATTAATTTGAGTTAACTACAGTTCAGTTTAGCAATATATACAGTGTAACTTGTTTTCAAAAGGTTGCTTCGAGTTGAAGTTTATGTTGAAGCTTATGTTCCTGTTCTACCTGTTAAATGTTGGTTTTGAGTAGTTTGAAGTTTAAAGTTGTAAGAGTTGACAGACTTCCAGGTTTTATTAATCGTTTGCATGCTTCACCTGATAACTAACCGGAATGCTAAAAAAACTTAAACGAGAAAAACACTCTTGATTTGTTTGCATGTGGATTTTCTTCTGAGCTGTAAGGTACAGTTTGCATGTTACACTTAGTTTTTCTTAAACCACAATTTAAGTGACTGATACTGACCAGTTGCCTCTTGCAGTTCAAAAATAGAAGCAGTTATTTGCCCAAGAGGTTGTATTTTAAAACTGAGCTCTTAATCACTGGAACAGAAGATGTCAAGTTGTAACTCAACTGAAGCCCTTTAAGTACTGGTTGTCTTTTAGACTACCTAATCAATGTGGTTATGTTCATTAATGACAATTTATGTACCTGCAGTCCTGAGCATCACTATTAGTTTTGGGAAAGTAATTAAGAGAATCCTAAAATTCCTGTATGTAACTTAAGATGCAAGAATGTAATTAGCTGTATTGGCTACTCGGTAGAGTATGCTTTTTTACTTGAAATATTTTACTAATACCTGTACGTTAAAATTGTGAGAAGATACTGCATTTACAATATGCCTTTGTTCTGTGATGCAAACTGTTAATCAAAGAATATCTGTAAGTCTATTTTAATAATTATGTAGATTTTAGTCCTGTATTTTGAAACAATTAAAATAAATTTTTATTTTGACTTGGCTTTCTGAGCTTCTAGTGACATGCTAATATGACTGGAGTTAACTTTAAGCCACCTTGAGAAAAATACACAGCATAATAAAGACTGAAGCTATTGAAGATTACCCTAATGAGAATTCCAGTTACCACAAATTTGTAGTAACAAACTTCTTTTTGTATTAGTTACTAGCTGTGGTTTTAAAAGACTATGTTGGGTCCTAGTCTGCTTTTTTCCTCCTACTCGGAAGACCTCAATCTCCAGACAAAAAGGGAAATGAGACTGTTCTTGTTGAGGATGTATCCATGAGTTTGAATAGGATTGCATGTTGTGCTTCAAATGTCTGGAAGGCTTACAAGCAGTAACACCTAGGAAAAAGCTTACCCAGAAGTATGTGTTAGGGACATCTATACAAGGGAACTGAGTTGCTACAGACCTGGGCAAGGGAATATGGCTGCAGTGTGAAAAATGTCTTAAGGACTGCTTTGTAGGAGTTTTCTGGATGGGCTTTTATTAATGAAGGAAGGGGGGAACACTACTAGACATGACTATAGGTTTTAGAACCACTTCACGCAGAATTGTTCTGAGAGCAAAAATGGACCTGAAAAAGCAAAGCTGTTACCTTTTTCTCTGCTTGCTGTTCCAGGTCACTAAAGATACTGTGTTAAGTGTTTGCAGAATACCAATTTGCCATGTCTTGCTCAGACTACTGTTTTAAGTATAATCAAAGCACTGTCTTAAGAAGCTGGTAATAGAAGTTTTGAAGTTTGGTTTTTTTAATCTTACACAGTTTAACTCAGTATTTTGCAAAAATTAAATCTGGAGTTTTCTGAATATCAAGACCCTTTCTGTTGCAGCTGTAAGTACCTAAAAGGCCTACTCAGGCTGTTAAAACTGTGATGTCAGTTTATTGATAAAGGTAATTGTTTCTTTGCAAATGCAGATTTCATTTTGGCTTAATGTTCTAGTTGCCTTGATTGCCCTAGAATGTAGTTGAGGCTTTATGCTGTAGCTATAAGAAAACAGTGCTTATGTGTAGCACTCGTTGAAGAATCTCAACACCAAAAGAAGAGATAAAACAGAAGATAGCTACATAGTGTGCATATTTTATGTTTATTTGACCAAGTGTTACCCATAGGACCATCTGGTGAGCAAGTTGATTGTTCAGTATGTTTGGAATGGTGGTGCTAGATATGAACTGCTCTTCCAAGCATGCTGAGAAGGCTTATCACAGTGAAATGCATAGCCCAGGCCTTATGAGTGCCATTTATTTTCTCTTCCATTAGATCATATTGTGCTGTTTCGTTAGCTGTTTCTCACCCCTAGGAAACTAAATTTTTTTTATTCCCATCTGGGAATTCTACATTTTGTGACATATGCTGGTAAAAGTAACAAGTTATAACTAAGAACATGTGTTTTTAATGTTCTTTTGAAGTACCCTATAAGCATAACACAAAAACAGTAGGTAAATCTTATTTGTGTTGCATTCAGAAAGTTGAAACATCTGTTTGATATGGCTGTAGCTGAAGGCGAATCCAAAATAGATGCAGAATTGGAGCTTCTTGCAAATTTGTACCTCTTGTATTGGCAGATCAAGTGGACTGTGTTAATTGTGAACTAGTAGGCAGTAGTGAGTTCCAGTGGATCCACGTTTGCTTGCACAGAGCGTGCAGGTCTCCTTTGGATAGTGAGACAGCTTTTTGTCAAAAGAAACAATTGTTTATACAAGATAGCTCTATAATACAAAGTAAATGCAACTGTTGTATTTTTCTGACACTTGTTTTATGGTTCTTACCTGGAGTGTCCCAGTGAGCTGCTTGGTGCTGCAGCATTTTCATACACTTTTTTTTTTTTACAAGCTTTGCCACCCATCAGAATTACTCTTGGAAGGAGGCAGCCAGCCAGATGGTATTGTTGGATCTCCATTAGAATGACTGCTTGGCATTCCATATCAAAATGGAAATTTTTTTTTCCTTCGAGGTATTTGTGTGCTACACCAAGATGCTGAGTTACATCCTGTGTGGAGGTGATCTGATCCTTGAACGCTACAAAGAAAAAGGATTTTCCCTTAATTGTATTTCACTGGGTTTTCTCTTACATGCCTTAATGGAACAGATTTTTAAAGTCTCTACAAGTATACAGTCTGTATTCCTTGCAGGAATGACTTGGTAGATGAGCATTTTAGGATAGATACTGTATAGTATAAAAGCTTCAGTGTTTGCCACTTTCAATGTAGCTGAGAGTGTTAAAGATGATCCAGGCTATAAAGAAGTAAGTATCAGGGCTTCTTAAGGGAAACCTGCATCTTAAGCTTTTTTTTTTAAGTAGCTTTACAGCCTAGAGGGATTCTTCAGAATAGGAATGAAGAAGTATGACTTAAGTTTGGGGTGAACTTCACTTCAAAATTTCTTTTTGGGGGGGTTAGAACAACAGGCTCTCACTGTAACTTCTTAAAGAAGTAAGGCACCAGCTGAGTTTACAAAGGCCTTTGTACTGCCCCAGCGACTGCTCTGGCTTCAGCCGCTGTGAGTAAATTCAGAGTTTTTTCTGGGGGTGTGAACTTCTGTGTACTTGGTGCTCAAGCAAACATGAAAAAGGGTTCTTCAGTCTTAACTGAAGGTTGGGAGGCTCTAGGAAGTATGAGGCGGACAGGTTTTGCATTTGAATAGAGATTACTGTAGAATATGTCAGAGCTGAACCTAAGTATCTTTATCCATACAGTGACTGTTCTAGGACTAGCAGCATAATTAAAATAACACAAACTCAAAACCTCTGAATATGTAGCCCAGTGAAGATGCATGCTGCTGCCAGTCCATGTATTTCTGATACAGTGGACTGCTGGAGCTACTGCTTGTAAGACAGTATTCTACCTGTGGGTCTGCAGTACTCTTCTGCTGTTCTTGGGGGGGGTGGGGTGGGGGTGTGTGTAATCGTGCCCTCTTAAGCCTTTAGCTGTTACAGAAGTACCAACAGGACAGTTAAGTTGGGTGTTAAAATTTCAGTGTAGCGTTTGAGCCATCAGGGAGGCTCCTTGCTTTTTTCCCCTACTTCATTCAAGGTAAGTCTGGCCTTCTACACACTTGTCTTAAGTTTAGAGGAATATTTTGAGTGGTGAATTGTTTTTTTTTTTCCTGGGAACAAACTTAACCAAATGTGTTTTTCCACTTCATTTTGTGCTGGTTCCTTTAGTACGCTATGAATGAGTGTTCAAGGAATTCTCAAACTTCCAGTAAGGTCTGCCAAGAAAAATTTAGGACTAAAACCACCAGTTAATTGAGGTTGTTCACTTTTTTCCATGGAAAAAAAATTGGTGCTTAGAACTGTAAAATCATAGAATCACAGAATAGTTTGGGTTGGAAGGGAACTTTAAAGGCCATCTAGTGCAACCCCCCTGCGGTGAGCTGGCACATCTTCAGCTAGACCAGGTTGCTCAAAGCCCTGTCCAGCCTGACCCCAAATGTTTCCAGGGTTGGGGCATCCACAACCTCTCTGGGCAACCCGTTTCAGTGTCTCACCNGTTTCAAGTGCCCCCCCCCTTAATTGAAAAAAAAAAAAAAAAAAACAAAAAAAAAAAACACCAAAAAAACCACAAAAAAACAAACAAAAGAACCCAACAAACTACTTTATCTAGTCTGAGTTTCCTCTCTTTTAGTTCAAAACCATTACTCCTTGTCCTGTGATGACAGGGCTTGCTTAAAAGTTTGTCCCTCTTAAGTGTTCTGTTGGTATCTCCATTCACCACCAGTCTTTGGGCCTGACAATCCAACCAGGTTTTTTGCCAGCAAAGTGTATGCCTGTCCAAGCCATGAGCAGCCAGTTTCTCCAGTAGATTGCTGCAGGATACNGCTGGGCCTGATCACCTGCTTGTCCTGTATGTGCTGTGTGATGGCACTCAAGGTTATCTGCTCCATAACCTTCCCTGGCACAGAGATCAGGCCTGTAGTTGCCCAGATCCTCCTTCCAGCCCTTCATGTAGATGGGTGTCACGCTGGTCAACCTCCAGTTAACTGGGACCTCCCCAGTTAGCCAGGGCTGCTGATAGGTGATGGAAGTCCCCCAGTACCCTTGGGTGGCTCCCATCTGGCTGTGNTCCATAACCTTCCCTGGCACAGAGATCAGGCCTGTAGTTGCCCAGATCCTCCTTCCAGCCCTTCATGTAGATGGGTGTCACGCTGGTCAACCTCCAGTTAACTGGGACCTCCCCAGTTAGCCAGGGCTGCTGATAGGTGATGGAAGTCCCCCAGTACCCTTGGGTGGCTCCCATCTGGCTGTGTAGACTTGGGTGTGTCTAAGCAGTGTAGCAAGTCACTAACCATTCCCCCTTGGATTATGGGGGTGCATTCTGCTCCCTGTCTTCCAGCTTGGGGGGGGGGGGCTGTGTACCTGAAGAGCAACTGCTCTTAATGCCTGATTTGCCTCAAGTCTTTAGCGGTACCTTTGCCTTTGTCACTGTGTTCCCCCCGCATCCAGTAAAGGATGGAGATTCTCCTTAGCCCTCCTTCTGTTGTCAGTGTATCTATAGAAACACTTTCCTATGACAGTAGCCAGATCTAGTTCCAGTTGGGTTTTATCCCTTCTGATTTTCTCCCTGAAAAATTTTGTGATGTACACTTAAAGTATTTTGCTTTCTCATGTGCCTGCTGGGGTGGAAGTCTCTGAC
>VWZZ01003788.1:250300-264951 GCA_013399095.1 Psophia crepitans | reverse complement strand
CCACCAGTCTTTGGGCCTGACAATCCAACCAGGTTTTTTGCCAGCAAAGTGTATGCCTGTCCAAGCCATGAGCAGCCAGTTTCTCCAGTAGATTGCTGCAGGATACAGTGTCAAAAGCTTTACTGAAGTCTGGGTAGACAACATCCACAGTCTCTCCCTCCCTGTCATAGGATCAGGTTAGTCAAGCAGGACCTGCCTTTCATAAACCTGTGCTGGCTGGGCCTGATCACCTGCTTGTCCTGTATGTGCTGTGTGATGGCACTCAAGGTTATCTGCTCCATAACCTTCCCTGGCACAGAGATCAGGCCTGTAGTTGCCCAGATCCTCCTTCCAGCCCTTCATGTAGATGGGTGTCACGCTGGTCAACCTCCAGTTAACTGGGACCTCCCCAGTTAGCCAGGGCTGCTGATAGGTGATGGAAGTCCCCCAGTACCCTTGGGTGGCTCCCATCTGGCTGTGTAGACTTGTGTGTGTCTAAGCAGTGTAGCAAGTCACTAACCATTCCCCCTTGGATTATGGGGGTGCATTCTGCTCCCTGTCTTCCAGCTTGGGGGGGGGGGGCTGTGTACCTGAAGAGCAACTGCTCTTAATGCCTGATTTGCCTCAAGTCTTTAGCGGTACCTTTGCCTTTGTCACTGTGTTCCCCCCGCATCCAGTAAAGGATGGAGATTCTCCTTAGCCCTCCTTCTGTTGTCAGTGTATCTATAGAAACACTTTCCTATGACAGTAGCCAGATCTAGTTCCAGTTGGGTTTTATCCCTTCTGATTTTCTCCCTGAAAAATTTTGTGATGTACACTTAAAGTATTTTCCTTTCTCATGTGCCTGCTGGGGTGGAAATCTCTGAAGGTAGGATCTTTGATTACTGGGAGAAGATCCTCTTGAGGCTAGTCAGGATTTGTAGGATGCTGCCTGCTGCGCTGAGCAGCTGCCCTGGGATTTACAGGTAGGTTTCCAGCCTGCTACAGGTGAGGTTGTCACTGGAGCCAACAGAGGGCTCTCACAGTCAGCGCTGCATAAGACCATCGTACTGTATAGAGACATCAAACAGGGATGAAGCTGGAACTTCATCGCCTGTACTCAGCCCTGGTGAGGCCGCACCTCGAGTACTGTGTCCAGTTTTGGGCCCCTCACCACAAGAAAGACATCGAAGCCCTGGAGCGTGTCCAGAGAAGGGCAACGAAACTGGTGAAGGGGCTGGAGCACAGGTCTTATGAGGAGCGGCTGAAGGAACTGGGCTTGTTTAGTCTGGAGAAGAGGAGGCTCAGGGCAGACCTTATTGCCCTCTACAACTACCTGAAAGGGAGTTGTGGTGAGCTGGGGGTTGGCCTTTTCTCCCAGATAACTAGTGACAGGACAAGGGGAAATGGCTGCAAGTTGCGCCAGGGAAGGTTCAGGTTGGAGATGAGGAGAAAATTCTTCTCTGAAAGGGTGGTCAGGCATTGGAACGGGTTGCCCAGGGAGGTGGTGGAGTCACCATCCCTGAGGGTGTTTAAGGAAAGGTTAGATATGGTACTTAGGGACGTGGTTTAGTGGGTAATAGGTGGTGGGGGGATGGTTGGACTAGATGATCCTTGAGGTCATTTCCAACCTTAGTGATTCTATACTGTGCTTGCATTCTATACTGGAAACATCATTGACCAGGGCACGTCTGTACGGCACAGAGACAAAAACCTCCCAATCTGAACAAGATTTCCCGTGCTGTCCCTTAAGGCTGTTGATTACTTTTATTTTGAACAAATATACAGAATTGATTTGCTCAAAATTCCTCAGGAAAAAAAATAATTGGAAAAAGTAGGTCTTTTTGTTAGGTGTTTTGCTCGTGTGGATAAACGTTACGGACGCAGCACTGAATGTTAGGGATGCTAACTGAGGTTGCTCGCTCAGTGCTCGTGGTTGCACTTTCACTAGAACAGAGATCTGTGTATACAGTTAAGCAACTTCCTAAGTTGCTTCTAAGGAAAAACGTTGCAACAACAAATCTTTACGGGTAAGGCACTCGCTGTCTTACCTGGGCTTGATCTGTTTTTGACAGGGAAATGAGTCTGCGTGGTCTTTCTATTTGAATGTTACAATAGCTTTCATGAGACTGACCTTGCCAGTTGTGCTTACCTTGGTATTGCTGTGGCAATTCCCTGACTTGGGGGACAGCCACACACAGAAATTAATTGTTTTCTTAGGTGGTGTGTGGTAGTTTCATTTCCTTAATAAGTGCAATTCTGTTAACAGGTTTTAAAACCAGATTTTTTCCAAGTAAGACTAAAAGGGTCAGTAGCGGTGGAGTTTCAGACATGGTGTTTTACTGCTGTCTTGCCCGTTAGTAAATTGTGAAGCGTGGGCTGATGAGCTTTGTTTTGCTGTGGTTTCTGGGGACCTGGTAAGGTGCACAACACTTGGGAATGGGAGGTTACTAGGAAAGGAAGAGCTGCTGAGCTGCGTGCCAGTTTACACCAAAGCATGCTTTGTAACACGGAGACACTACTAAACATGTCTACTGTGGTGAAGGAAGCCTAAACATGGATTTTTGACTTCTCTTGCTACATATCGTAGAATCACAGGATGGTTTGGGTTGGAAGGGACCTCAAAGACCATCTAGTTCCAACCCCCCCTGCCATGGGCAGGGACACCCTACACTAGACCAAGTTGCCCAAAGCCCCATCCAACCTGGCCTTGAACACTTGCAGGGATGGGGCCTCCACAGCTTCTCTGGGCAACCTGTGCCAGCGCCTCACCACCCTCACAGGGAAGAATTTCTTCGTGACATCTAAATCTCCTCTCTCTCAGTTTAAACTCGTCCCCCCCTTGTCCTATCACTCCTTGCTGTTATAAACAGCTGCTCTCCATCTTGCCTACAGGTCCCTTTAGGTACTGGAAGGCCACAATTAGATGTCCTCAGAGCCTTCTCTTCTCCAAGCTGAACAATGCCAACTCCCTCAGCCTGTTCTCATAGGAGAGGTGCCCCAGCCCTCTGACCAACTTTGTGGCCCTCCTCTGGGCTTGCTCCAGCAACTCCAGGTCTTTTCTGTACTGAGGACCCCAGAGCTGAATGCAGGACTCCAGGTTGGGTCTCACAAGAGGAGAGTAGAGGGGGAGAATCCCCTCCCTAGACCTGCTGGCCATGCTGCTTTTGATGCAGCCCAGGACACGGTTGGCTTTCTGGGCTGCCAGCACACACTGCCAGCTCATGTTAAGCTTCTCATCAACCAGCACCCCCAAGTCCTCAATTGTGTTTGTTCAGCTTTTAATAATAGTCTTTTAGGCAGTTGATTCAATGTGGGAATATCTGCAAGAAATTCAGGAGGCTCAAGCTGGGGAGTCAGTGGATTGAAATAGAAGATAATCGTGGAGTTGGCACCTTGGTGAATCCTTGTATGTCCAGGGAAAGTGTATTTTCTAGGTTCCTGTGTAAACTCAGGGACACTGCTGAAATGTTTCATGTCCCTGCGGAGCTGAGCAAATGTCTACTGACTCCATTTCCTTGAGCTTGGGGAGATGGACGTGACAGGCAGGCACATCTGCTTCTGAAAGGTCCCCTATTTGAGTTTTTTCAAATTACTAAGCAGGTCCTAAACTCAGGCCAGCCCTAACTGCAAGCAGAGCTCCTTCGACCAAGAGAGGTTTGGTTACCAAGTGGGCAGTAGACTGCACTCATGCTTTAAAATAAGCTAAGCTTTAAAACTAATGAGGCTGAAATATTTTTGCACTATAAACCTTGACTTCTCTCTTCTCCTAGACGCTTTGATCCATCTTTGAGAAACTGTACCCGAATACAACAGCCCAGTATGGTGACTGAGCTGGATGCAGCTGACGGTGTAGGAATTCTTACAGACTAAAGATACATGAGGAGTTTGCCGTTTTTGTGGTATTTCTTATTCCCATTGTGCTTTGTAATACTTCAGTGTGATCAGCCTGGGTGGATATTAAAAACCTTCGAGTAGCGTCTGTTTTATAACCATCTAGGTTCTATTTCTGTATGTTAATCTTCACACTGTGGTGGACCCAGCTGTGCGGTCCATCTTCTGCATGGAATGGTACCAGTTGCCATGACAGCGTACAGTTACCTACTGGTGACAGAATAATAGGCGTGTGGCTCCTTTGGTAACTGTCACAATGTAATTTAGTCGTCAGCCAGCAGGTGGGGCATTACGCTAACAAAAACCTACCAAATTTTGTAATTTCTTTTTGAAAAAAAGAAAGTTCTCTTGTGCAGCACTGCAGTCTGTCCTTTTTACAGTAAAAGCTGCCCTGTGCAGAATGTAGCGCTTATCGTAGGCTAATTAATTTCTGCATTAAAAAACAGAGCTGTAAGAAATGCTGTGAAAACACTTTGTACGTTCCCAACGGTGGCGTTACAGCGCGTGGTGGGTTTGGCGGAAAGGCAGGGTCTGTTGGCAGGGTGGCAACTGGTTCCCAGTGTATTGGCAGGGCAGAGCTGGGCACTCCGTAGGGAAGCGGGACAGGGAAGCTCAAACCGCTGATAAATTCCTGACGGCTTGTTCCTAATTCTCTTCGTTTGTACAGTGCTTACAAATCAAATCCTGAACAGACCTTGACAATATTGCGAAGGGGTGTGAGTCAGAAAAGGCTTTGGTAGTCCCTTCTGCTTTCATGTAAGTCTGCTTTATTCTACAGTCTGAAGAATTTGGGAAACACAAAATAGTGAAAAGAAAAGCCTTCTGAATGTACTCATTTCGCCACCTTCTCCGTTCCCCTTTTTACAGAGGTAAGGTTGGTATGAGTAAGAACATGGACAACTTCTTTAAACTGGGTACTCATGCTGGATCTCTCCATGCTTTTAAGTGGAACGCAGTAATTGGCGATGGGTGGGAACTGGGCTGTGTGGTTACCTTTGCTGCCAGTGCTTAGTGTTGTGTTACCTGCTGTTTTCAGTGGTTCCTAGGACCAGATCCCTCTACGCTGGTTGGAGGAGGGGCAGGGGTTATTTAGCAGAAATCGTGGATAACTTAATTTTCAGTTGCTGTGTCTGCTTCCCCTCGGGGGTTATGGTCTCTCTGAAATGTTTGCTTGCTTGAGTGACATTTTCCAATACGGGTGACACTTTATGACAGGATATTATGACATCAACAGTGAACAGACTTAAAAAAAAAAGAGTTAGGGTTCACTTACATATTTGCTTATCTTGTTATTATCGAAGCACCACCGAAGAAGTAAAAAATAATATCATAAAGCATTACTTTGCTGAGTTCCTGCATTTGGTGGTGACCCTTAAACAGTCTTAGTAAAGAGCTACTATACTTGTCCAGATTAAGGTTTGTCTAGTTCATTGTTGTAGGTCGTTATTGGAAACCTGTCTGTAAATGGAAAAGTAAAAAGGCGAGAAAACAGATCCTCATGAACATGCTGAGCTTCTAGCAGCCTGTGCCTCTGGATTTCTGAGCTAGAGGTTGTCTTTGATCCTTCCTTTTGGTATATATCGAATGGAGTAACAAGGCAGGCTGTACTAGAGTGTTTTGCCACAATGTCATAGATTAGTTACAAACAAAAGGAGTTATTTGCTGTATGAGTCCAATATCTTTTCATCCTTGCCTTTACAGACTTAGGGATGCTTTAGTGTAATTAACAATCCATTAACTTGCAACAAAGCTGTTACTTTAAAAAAATTAATCAAACCAGGAAGCAAACTTCTTTCATAGACAATTAGGATTCTTTAACAGATTTTTCTGCCATGCCTGGTGTTCTGAAAATAGTTTAAATTCTGTATTTAAAAAAAACCAACAACAACCAACCCCATGGTGGAACTGCCTAAAAAGAAGGCAGTAGTAGGTAATACTACGTATTTATACCTAGAGGTCTTTGGAAGTACAGAGTATTTGTTGTGAATGTGATGGTTTCAAGTGCTGTACACATGCAGCCTAACCAGCCAAAAATATCCTGTATGCAGAATTAGAAACAGCTTTCGAGGCCATAGGTTATGTCCAGACATGATAAATTAGGAAAGTTCTGGTGTATACGATTAAGTATTGTCTGAATAAGATTCTTGTAACAAATGTAGGGGACGTCCACAGCTCGTGACGACTCTGTGTCCTGAAGCTTTGAGATCTTGGCGACAGGTCCTGTTAACAGCTACTAGAGCGGTCTCTTAATCCAAGTGGCAGGGGTCTGTGTTTTGGCAGCAGATGATGTATTATCTCAAACCAGCCTGTTTGGCTTGCAATGTGCAGCTTCAGAAACTATAAAATTCATGTTTCTGTGTCTGTTCCCTCACATATGTACAAGCTAAGGATGAAACAGAATTGTATTATAGTACTGTTAATTATTTTGGAAAGAATGCTTTTCAACTCCTAAAGCAGAAATCTCAAACCTAATTGGAGACAGAATTCTGTCTGAGTTGAAGCAGAGGAGCGGTTAAGAGGATTGTTGGCTGAAATGTCTCCATTAAATGTCCCTTGCAAGGGGGACTGGGCTAGAATGTGGGAAACAGGCATGATCTTTGCCTTGCCTTATTCAAAAACAACATTCATTTTACTTTGGTCTGAATTAAATAACATGGAGAGTTAAACTTCAGTCTCTTTGACCTGTTAGGAAACTTAAATATCACTAAAATAAAGTTTTCAAACTGAAGAATCTTATTACCGGCTCTTTGTCCTGTGTGCTGCACTTCATGTGTAGTGATAACGAGAAGGTGGAACTAGTAGGGAAAGTAGAGTTGCTGTGACTAGCCACAAATGCCACTAGTTTCTTACTGTATTAATTACCTGTGACAACAAGACTAAACTTTAAATATACCTACTTAACTGTAAGGTCGAGGGTGAAACTTAATGTTTTTATTTTTCAAATACTGTTCCTCAAGTGCATTGCATTGCAGAATAAGACTCGGAGCATGTTTTCTACCTTACCACTCCAGAAAACTAAAATAGTGCAGAAAATACCAGCTTTTGCTGTTACAGTAAGTTAGCCAGCTAAAATCTGTATTTACTAATATAAGTGTAGTCACTCTGTTAATTTGTCCTGTGTTCAAGCAGCTTCTCTGCTGGCTTTCTGTCTCTGCTGCAACAGCAGTTTGGTATAGGAACTTAAAGTAGAATCCATGTCGTCCAAGTAGATCTGGTTAGTTACGTTAAAAGCAGTATCACAATAAGGCTTCCTAGTCCAGGAACAGTTCTCCCAATTCAGAGTCACTTCATTAGTTTAACAGGAAAAAGTGTTAAGACCCTTGAAAAAAATTAATACATCCCACGTGATCCTTTACCTGGCTTCCAGGCCTCACTCTGAGCTCTGGTAATAGAGAATGACAACAAATTCTAAGCGATTTCACGTTTGTTTGGTATCAGGGACTTTTCCGCAAGTTAACTTACCCATCTACTAAAAAAGTAATACTGTTTAATACTTAATAAAAGTGTCACACATCTTTTTGCATTATTTAAAGTGCCTGGTTGTCTAGTCCTTATTCATATTAGTGAAATTGATTCAAATGAGACTCTCCGTTGACCTTATCAGTACAGTTGGGCACCAGGTATCTGGTAGGCGGCAATCTAAACCATCTAAAGTTCTGAGAATTACTTTCCCTTGTATGTGAATTAGCTTAATGCAAGTGAGAAATTGAAAAATGCATTGATTGGTTATAGTGCTCTGAAATACTGGAATGTTTAAGAAACAGAAGTATGCATGAATAGATATCTATCTCCTCACTGGTGGTACTGAGTAGTGTTTCATCTGTATATCCAAAGAAAGGAACAAGCAGATATTCCATCTCCTTCAGAAATTTAGTGTGTGTTGTTAACATTAAGTCTTACTCAACCTTCTGCACTGGCTTATTTCTAGTTGACCTTTTTGTAGAAGGTTTTCACTTGCAGGTTTTTGAAGCACCTTACAGAAACTAATAACTATTCTTTTGGTTTTTTAATTTTTTTTTACTTCTAAGAACAGATGCCAGAGGAACAGCTTGGGGAATGCCATCTGAAACAAGTCATAGCTTCTCTAATGCTTGGTTAGACTGGCCCTTCGGACAGGGAAAATTTGGCCTCTGTTTTTATCACCTAGAGCAAGAGCTGCTTTAGTGCCAATAGCAATGAATCTCACTTTCTGGCCAACAGTCGTTTAAACGCAGCCATTTTGAGGCATTGCTCTCCTGTTTCTGAATGTTCTTCTCCAGCTTGAATTTAACAGAAATTATACAGATTTCACATTCTCATTTCATTAATAATTTTGATTGAATGTGTACTGAAACATTCAAAAATGGTAAAATAAATAGAGAATAATGAAATAGACTGGCAGTAATTATGTAGCCACAGCTTCCCTCTTACACCTACAGAGATATATCCTGTCAGATACTGATCAAGTAAAAATTAACTGCACATAAGGTTATATGAGGGAAATCTATGGCCATAAGTGTATTTTAAGTTTTGAGGTGATAGAAACCAGCTTTCAAAAAGAGTTTCTTAGAATCATAGAATAGCCCGAGTTGGAAGGGACCCATAAGGATCACCGAGTCCAACTCCTGGCCCCACACAGGACCAGCCCAATCAGAGCAGATGACTGAGAGCGTTGTCCAGATGCGTTTTGAACTCAGACAAGCTCAGTGCGGTGACCACTTCCCTGGAGAGCCTATGCCAGGGCCTGACCACCCTCTCGTTGAAGAACCTTTTCCTGATACCTAACCTAAACGTCCCCTGTGGCAGCTTCATGCCGTTCCCTCGGGTTCTATCGCTGGTCACCAGAGGGATTTCTATTTCCAAAATAGAAAATTGATCCTTAATTATACCCAGCCTCTGCAGCTCTCTTGTGGGTGCCTACAGATGGGCAACAGAAGCACTGAAATAATAAAAAAAAATTAAAAATAGTCCAGTACCATTAAAATGCTGTAGCGGTAGGACTCATGTTATTCCTGTCTTTGGAGACAGAACATGGGCTAGTTTTAATAACTGATTGAGCTAAAACTGTGACCTGGTCTGAGTGCATACAGGCATTAGTTGCTGGAATGTCCAGGAACCCTGGAAAGACAAAACAAGCTGCTGCTTCTGAGCCAAGGTCAGCTTGTGCCCTGCTGCTGGGGCAGAAGGGGTTATAACCCCATCACCAGCAACAGGGACAGGTACGATTCTCTCTTTAGCAGCAGCATAGACCTGACTTCTCCAAAGCTTTCTATTCTGTGTTGGTTCCTTCTGTGATCTGGAGGTGGTATTTCTGAGAAGCTGTGGCTTAGTTCTCGGTAACACCTGCTGAAATGAGCAAGGTACGCTAAATGACTTGTCTGTCTCAAATGGAGTCTAGTTGTTCTCATTTTGACTTTGCTTTCATATTTTATCCTGTTAATAAAAATGTCAGTAAATACTAAACGTGCTTTTGCAGACTGGTAGGTAAATAATAAAATAATTGTCTTTACTGATTTTTGTATCTTTCTGATTAAGTTTAATCAGAAGTAAGTTAAGTTTTGTTGAATCCTGTTCAATTTGATGTTGCAGGTGTCTGTTGCTTTTTGACAAAAAGGAAACAAACCTTGTTCTAAATTAGCTTTAAATATTTTTTCATGCTACTGTGAAAACTAGGAAAATGGAATCTGGTTAACTGGAATGCTGGAGTCTTATCTTTGTAATGACAATAGTGGTAACTGGCATTATACTGAGTTTTGTACCAAAAAAAAAAAAGGCTTACACTTATGTGGATCTTTCCAATTAGTTGTTCAAATAAGTCTTGGAATAACCACGCCAAGGGGTTATCTAGTGGCATCACTGGAAACACCTTGCAAGAAAGAAATGCTGTGCATGTGATTTCTCGCTGCTTTTCACAATGTGTCATCTTCTCTGCTTATGCCAAAGTCAGTACAGATATTTGGCAAAGCAGAATTCTTCAGTGCCCTACCAGTAGCAATTTACACCTCCTTCGAACGTGCCTAATCCAGCTGCACCCAGCACTACAAAGTGCAAATGGAAAACGTGATCCCTCCTGCTCATGATCTGGGAGGTTGTGGAGCTCTGCACTGCTAAATGTGTGGATTTACAAGAGAGACTACACTGGCTAGAAACAGAAAGAAAATATATCAAAGTACTTTTTAACTCTGAAGGTAAACTAATATTCCCTAATGGAGTGTCTAGGGGCAAAACCTGACTCTTCATTAAAGCAATACGGTCTTTCAGTTGTTTATAGTTGAATGGTTGGTAGAGCAGTCTTCTACTATTGAATTACCAAGTCACTTGTGTTTTGCAGTAGTTCATCGTTCTGAGCATCTGTGTGTGTATACCCACACATTTACATACCTATATATACACACCCTTTGAAATGTCTAGGATGCTTGATGCTCATTTAAGTTTTTTCAAGTCCATCAGATTTCTTTTAGGAAGAACATTACCTTTTCTTAGAATACCACATGAAATACCTGGTAGAGTCTGAATAAGTTCTAGATCTTAAATTATCAAATCTGTACCAAAAAGATTCTGAAAGAGGCAAATAATCTCAAAATACAGAAACAGTGCATGTTTCTTTGAAGAATATATGAACACTAGTAAGCCAGAGTGGAATTCTGGAATTTCTCACAGTGGTAGTCTAGAAACAATAGATGTACAACATCAATTTACATTGTATGTTGTGCTTCACCTCACATGCCTTGATACCAGGCACTTGAACCATCTCTGTTTTTTTGAATTTCAAAGTAGACCCATCCAAATAGGTGATAGTAGAGGTATCCTATCCTGGTAATTAATCTCTGCTTATATAATACACTTTTGTAGTCAGAGAAAAACACCTTCATGTCAAAAATCCTACAGAACAAAAAAATTCAATTCAAAAGTAGAGGAATTCCAGGTTGAAATTGGTGCATCAAAACACTTCATATCTGATAGCTCAAAGTCTGCAGACATGTCTGATGGTTAGGGACTGTGAAGCGGGCAGTGGAAAGATGGTTTGTAGTGCCTGTGTCTGTGCTCTGTGACGTACTGTAAACATTAATTTGAAAGACATTTCATCTGTACAGTACTGCTACTTCATAGCGATCTTATGGTCATCCAGGACTGTTGTTTTCTTAGTGTTGATGTCCCTTTCTGTATCCGAGAAGACTGCATCAGCAAAAGTCTTTAATGTTGTCAGACATCCTTCAACTCAAGCCCAGAGGTGTAGGTCTGCAAATCCTATGGTGTCGGCAAGGTCTGATGCCCAGGATGCTCCTCCTGGAGCCATCTATGACCTGATGTGTTTACAATGCAGGGAAAGCTGCACTTTCACTTCTCCCCTACGCATTAGCGATCCTTCCCCATATGCTTTAACAGTAGTATCAGGAAAAACAGCTCAATTACATGGCACCCTGATGTGACTGCATGCTGCTTTCTCACACAGTCGGAAAGCCAGAGAAACTAACGAGTGGAAGAAAACTGATGAAGGACAAGGAAAAAGGAAAAACTGTGTAAATAAAAGGAATGGTGAGGAAAAAACGAAAAACATACAAAAGGAAATAGAAAAAGGAGATGGGTAAGGTCACCACACAAAATGCACTGCTGGGTGTGTTTGCTTCACAGTTTAGTACTGGTAAAGAAGTAATTTCATTTCCCCACTTCCAACGTTTTGATGTTATGCTTTTGGTTACTGACTACTAGCTAATGCTGATAGTTGTGCTTGAAGGGGACTTGCATCCGGACAGAGGTCACTCTGGGGAAATGTTCCCTGATGGCACTTGAGGGAAAAGTGGAGGGCATACTTTCAAATAGATTTCATCCGTCACAATACCAGCCTTAGATACAGAAATATTCAGCAGTTAGGAAGGAATCGAGGTGTCGAGGTGCTAATGTAGTGTTGGCTTACATATTTTTACGTAACTTAATTTGGTTTATGTACCTACACAGTAGGGAGAGATTCTTAAGTGGACAAAGTGTGGCAAATGTAATTGTGTCTGCTGGGCACAAGGACTTCAAGCAGTTTCAGTATTAATCAGGGGTGTGTTAGGAGCAGCTGAACAGGTTTCTGGCCTAATAGAGGGAAGTACAATGAAGGTGACAAGCAAAGTTCCAGACTCCGTCCACAAGCATGACATTTGAGATGGAAACATGTTTTTCTTGAAAACAGGGAGGGTAAGGGTGGAAGATTGCCCCCTCTAGAAATTGCAGCTGGAATGCATGGAGCCCTTGGCTGGATGACAGGCTGGTTGAGAACACTAAGGATCAAAGGGCTACTGAAGATGACATGTTTGTGGATTACTCATGATGAAGGTTGATTAAATTAGCAACTCAATGACATCTATGGGTAGCAGATCCTGATTCTTGGAAAGGAGTCAATCTGTCTGAGAGCTGGAATAGTAACATGGTGGGATGCAAGCAGTCCAGCAGATTTCAGGGAGCTTTCTTGGTAGAGGTACTGAATGGGCCAGCCAGAGGTGTTGCACAAATGGATGTCCACTAACAAGGAAGTATTGTTTAGATATGTGATAATAGCAACCCTGGCTGTAGTCATGATCATACAGTGGAGCTCAAGATCCTGAAGGGTGTGAGGAAGGCAAGTCCTCAGACTTCAGAGAGCAAACTTTGGCTTAGTTGGGGAACCATTAAATTGGATGCCACAGGAGGCAGCTCTGAAAGGTGAAGGGAACGTAAGAAAGGTTCCTTTCTTTTCCCTAGGCAAGAGTGGCACATCTAAATAGGCAAATTGATTAATTGGGATGCCAGATAGGCTAAACGGGGAGCAGTTGACTGAACTTCCTTGCAAAACTATTGTGGTGTAAGCAAGAACAGTTTATGGTAAAGGACTTCTTAGAAATGTTCCCAAGGCACGTAGGGATGTTGTTGACACGTACCAGGGCTTGTGGAATCTCGTGTCACTCTCAAAAGCAATGTTAACAGCGAGAGGCTGAACAAGGAACATGTAAGCCTGTTGTTGCATGTGACCGCAGGTAAGGCCGATGTACAAAGCTCCCTTTCCCTCAGTCTTCCTGACCCGTGTGCTTAGAGGCAAGGTTCAAACTACCAGCAGTGCATGAGGATCAAGGCAGGGATTCCTGAAAACCTGACCTGTACAAACCTAAGAGCAGCTGGGCTGTGTCTGAGGGTGCTGGGAAGAGCTGGCTGGCCCCTTGAGAGCAGCTGCTCTCTGCACTTTGCAGAGTGGGTCCACAGCAACTAAAGGAAGGCAAATGTGCCTGTTTTCAGGAAAGGCCAGGACAATGGAGGAACTATGAAGAAATAAGTTCCTGGGAAAATCATTGAGTGCCCTTGTATCAGACTTGCTTGTGTGTATTTCCTGCGTCTTGAAAGGGTGCCATCATGCCTTACCATTTGCCTTCTATGATAGAGTGGCTGCATTTGTAGGCATGGGGATGGTAATGGATGCCATGGCAACTTTAGTAAGGTGTTTGGCACTGGCTCCCATGCTATTTTTGTATGTGTATAGGCTTCTGTAGTTTGGGTGGGTGGACAGCTAGATAGGTAAAAAGCTTGTTGGGTAGTTGGGCTCAGACAGTCGCAGTTTAATGGGTCGCACTTTGCCTGGAGGGCAGTAGCAAATGGGGGCCTATTCCATCCAACATCTTTTTCAAGGACCTGGAAGAGATGACAGAATCCACTGCTGCCATGTTTGCACGTGACCCCGACCCCGTGTTGGGGCTGCAGTAGACAAGCTTCAGGCCTGGGCTGCTGTCCGGAAGGACCTCTGCAGGCTCAAGGAACAGGCTGGCATGAACTTTTTGACATTTAACAAGGAGAAACATCCTGCCTCTGGGAAGGGAGGACACCTTTCACAGATCCAGACTGGGGACTGCTTGACTGGGTAGCAGCCATGTTGCAAAGGCTGTGGGGGTGTTGGCTATGCTTAGCTCACTGACTACCAACAAAGGTAAGAGCATGCCAGTAGCCTGGAAAAAGTGATTGTCCTCTTCTATTTAGTGCTAATTAGGGTTCTCTTTGACTGCATACTATGTCCAGGAGTGTCATTCCTCCCTCTTCCCCCCCAGTCCTGTGACAAGAAAGTTGTTGACAAGCTGGAACAAGCTCAGTGAAAGGCCACCATGGCCGGGGCTGGAGTACATGTTCCGTAAGGACAGAGGCAGCTGAACTTGACTCGGGGAAGGAAGGGTTTCACACCATCTCAGGGAGGATGAGAGCAAGGGCAGGTTCAGCTCTAGGTACAAGGGGGATGGGTTCCACTGCAGCGACCCCAGGTCTAGCTCGGGTTTGTGGGACTGACTGAAAGCGCAGAGGCAGAGCCCTCCGCGGCCTAGAGTAGCGGGAAAGCGAGCACGGGCCAGCGCCGGGGCCGGGGGTGTGGGCGGGGTGGGGCCGAGGCGGGCAGTGGCTGAGGGACTTCCCGCCCTGGCCAGCGGGCGGAGCAATCACCCTCCGGGCCGTGGCGGTAGCTTAGGCGGGAAGCGCCGCTGCCCCTGCCTTTGCCTTGCTGCGGCTCTCGCTGGGCGCGGGGCTTGGCCCCGCAGCTCGGAGGAAGAGGAAGTGGCCGCGGCCCCAGGCCGGCCGGGCGCGGAGCGGAGCTCCTCGGCACGGCCCCGCGGAGGCGCCTCCCTAAGCCGTGCCGCCTCCCCTGGGNGGCCGTCACCGCCCGCCGGGCATCCTTCAGCACCGCCGGGCTGCGCTTCGCCCGTCTGCCTGTCCCAGGTACCGCCGCGTTCCCGCCTGGTCTGGCGGGCAAACTTGGCAAGGGGGCGGGAAGGGGGGGCGCGGGGCCAGTCGGGGGTTGCTGATGGGCACGGTCGGAGCGGGGAAAGCGG
>VWZZ01003788.1:216473-250173 GCA_013399095.1 Psophia crepitans | reverse complement strand
GTGGAGAGGCACTCCGTCCCTCTCCTCCACCCTCTTCCCCCAGCGGATTTCGGTTCGTGCAGCGCTCGTAAACCGCTGCTCCGAAGGGAGCGGCGGTCCCACCCGCTTCGGTCCTGCTGTTTGCCGAGGGGCCGGTGCGGGGCTCGCCACGCTTGCCCGCGCTGGTCATTAGGCCGGAGGAGGCTGCGGGGCCGGCGGGCAGCGCCGTCCTGTCAGGCGGTGAGGGCACCCCCCGGGCTCCGCTGAGGCGTTTGAGGGGGCAGGAGGCGGCGTTGCTGAAAATCGTTTCCAGCCAGCGCGGTTCTATCGCGCCCAGCCAGCGCGGCGGTGAGGTAGAGCCGGGGAAGGAGAAGAGCTCGGGGAGCAGCCGGGTCGGCTGCCCGCGCCCCCAGCCGGGCGCCGCTTGTCGCATGCCGGGCACCTGGGAGCGGCGGTACAGCGACGT
The DNA here is from genome assembly GCA_013399095.1 of Psophia crepitans. Lineage (NCBI taxonomy): Eukaryota > Metazoa > Chordata > Aves > Gruiformes > Psophiidae > Psophia > Psophia crepitans. The sequence goes on along the minus strand of VWZZ01003788.1, from coordinate 249,728 downwards.
GCCACCGTGTGGCTAGCTGGGGTCTGTGATTCTACAGTTGTTATTTTCAGAGGCTGGGCTGGGTATTGCCTTTAAAGTCCGTGTTTCAGCACGTTTTTGTTACAATGTAAGGAGAGGCAGCGCGACCGTGGGTCAGCAGCTCTACATCTGAAGGTGAAACACACCTCTCTCCTCTCACGTTTATCTGAATTCTTGTCGGAGCAACTACTTTTCACAGCCAGTGAGAAAAGGGGAGTTTAGTTGGACGGACTCCTACAGCTCTTTTGTGATACTTCCAACTTGGTTAGATAATTAATGGGAGACATTTGTTCTCCATTACGATCGAGCACGGTTGGTTCCAGAGCGCTGCCAGCTCGGAGCGGGGGCACAAGCGGAGCCGGAGGCTGCTGGGTGGCAGGACAGGGAGCGGCGCTGGAGTCGTCTTGGGGTCTGGGTAGGGGTGACTGTTGTGCTAGAAGCGATTGTTGGATGCGAAATAAAAAAAACTATACATGACAAAGTGCTCTTTAACGTTTTCAGCCAAAGTTTAGAAGCTGTGGTATGATTATACACCGCTTCTATTTTTATTTCTGTAAAAATAAATAGGAGGGTAACTTACATTGTCAAGGCGTAGCTGATCTCCAGTTTGCAAGGGGAAATCTTTTTGTACATCTGCTTTTATGTTTTATTTTTAATGAATCCAATCCATTTCAGCTTCTGGTGTTGAATAACAAGTTACTGGCAATAACCCTCTTTTTCACAATACTAGTGGTCCCATTGTGTATTTAATTTCTGTTTTTTCTAAGAAAAAAAATAGTCTCGGAATACAGGGTTATTTCAGGAATCTAACTTAACCTCAAGTTAGTTACATTAGACAAGGGGCTTTCCACCGCTTGAACGTTGGCATTCCCCCGGTCTGAGGGTGAGAATGTAGCATGAAATGAGTATATACAGCTGTGATTAAATACCTAGGGGAGTTCTGAGCTGTGGTACTAAGAACTGCAGATACCATATTGGGTATAATGAAGTGGCCCTAGTGGTGGAAAAAATGAAAAGCTGAGCCCACAGCCTTTCGAAGAATAAAAATCAAATTCAGTGAAATCTGGTTTGATGGTTTGTTTTTTTTTATTTTAAATAATTGTAAAAAATCACATGACCATTATTATGTCTCTCAACTTCATGTGAAATCCCACAGCTTCACATCTGGCTCTTTACCTTTTACCCCAAGTTTGTTGGCCAGAGTTTTACTCCATGGCAAGCTAGCAAAAGACAGTAAGCATAGGACTGTCAGGTCTGTCTAGCTTTGTGTTTTGCCCTGTTTTTACTCACTGTCCTTGAAGCTACTGGGCATACATTGCAATATGCATCTTTTTTCATGTCTGTTTTCTGTGGGTTCAGAGTGATGTGGGATTAGCTTGAAAGGAAAGTTGGATTCCTATCTAACATTCCTATGTATGCGTCTGTCGGGTCCATTCAGTCTTCTATTGCTAGCCAGTAAATGTTAGCTCTTATAGTTTCCCCTTGAGAGTACTTCTCTAGTACTTCTTAACATCTCAGTAGTCTCCTGTCTTCATGTGAAGGCATCTTGCTTGAATACTAGGAGCCGTGGTATTTCAGAAGAAATTTTACCCATATTTTGTCTAGTAATATTAACACTCCTTTAAGTCTACCAGAAATAACCCTGCCTAAGAGCTTTTTGTGTAAATGTGTGGTACCATCTGAATCTTTTGCTGTACTGAACGCCAGCATCACAGTATTACTGAGTATTAAATCTTCTAGATGAGCGTTATAGGGTGATGTGGGTTGGGTAAGGAGCAAGGGTCTCTCTGTCCCTCTGATTGCTCCCCAACACCAGCACAATGCTTGCCTTACTCCTCCACCAGTTCTTTCTGATTCTGTTTGCTTTTCTTCCTCTCGCCCATGTGCGCACAGGCACAAACCGGCTTTGTTTCCCTGGAGGGGGTTAAGCGCAGTCGATGGCAGCCCCGTGGTTGTGGACAGGTAGTAGCCCGCTGACCTGCAGGCCCAGGGGCAGCGCAGAGGAAAGTGTGTTATGCAGGGCAAGCGAGTTGAGGCCAAGACTACTGTTGTGAACACCATGATAAAAACAATAGCACCTAGTAATATTTTGTTGAAATCATATTATCACCGTGGTGTGTTACTCGATGTGCTGCGTGCTAGGGCTGCGCTTTGTGACTTGTGAATGGGACCTATCAAGGTAGTCTGTTCTAACTTTACTGAATCCATGTAATATTTATCCATGTATTATTTTGTTTTCTTCCTAAAGCTCAACAAACACATCAGGCTAGACTAGCAATTGTCTTAATTGGCCAAATTATGTTTTCCTCCTTTTTTTTTTTGGTGTAGGCTGTACATTTTCTTGTTTCCCTGGGAGACGGTACCAAACTGGATGCAATAGCTTTTTTTATTTTAGTTGTTGCAATTGGGTCTGCAGTTTGTCATGATGGGTCTTCCAGAGTTCTTGGTGTGAGTCCAAATTAGTCCTCCTGATTTGTGTTCTGCTTCTGTTTAGTTGTGGTGTCTTTGGCCTTTCTAACTGGGCTTGACTTCTGGCACATTGCACTTTATGCTGGTGTTTCTTGATCCGAGACTGTAGTTTCCTCTGCTGAGCTTTTTTTCCTGTCCCGTGAAAGCTCTCTGCTTATTCTACCTTTCCTTCTTTATTAGGTAATTCATCTCGCTGGGTCTGGAAACCTTCTTATGAATTCTCTTGTCACATCCTTGGGTTACAAATTCTGCAGATATTCATATTGCAGTTTAAACATGTTCCAGACCTCCCCTGTGCTCACGTCCTCCAACTTTTCATTCCTGTTCATCTCACTAATGAGTTCCTTTAGTTTTTGAGATTTGCCTTTTGAAATTGAAAACCTTAATTGCAGATTTACTTGGGTTGCTCTGCTGCTTAATTTAAATCAAATCAATCATAAAGAATAAATCTGGGATTATTCTTTCACCAACCTTTCTATAAGATGAGATTTAGTTATCAGCCGCAAGTCTGAAGTCCTGGTAGTGTTAGTCAAATTGGTAAGTGTATGATGAAAAAAATTGGTCATCTGTGACAGCCAACAATAGATAGGACCAATTTATGGTAATTCTTCTTTGTATTTTCAAAGTAAGTCTTTCAGAATCTTTCAGATTTCTTGGTAAATGCTAGTCACTTAAACAACTAATCTCTCCCCAAAAATAAAAAATATTGTGATATTTATGAAATATATGCTTACATAGTTACCTGTGTGGTAATACTGTTGAATAAAGACCAAGTAGGTATCTCTTGGTAAGGAATTTCCCTCTTAATAGTATAATCTCACAAAAATCCTGTGCTGCGGTAAACCAGGATGGGAAAAATGGGATTATGTCAGGAGCGTGGCTCTACTCTGGGAACCTGTAAAGGATCATCTAAGCATACTACTCTCCTTTCTTTGTTTACCTGTATGCCCAGTTTGTCAGGTCTGGTGTTTTTAATCCTCTGCTTTGGTTATGCTTTTCTGCTTGAAGATTTTTTGCCTTGTTGTTCCTCCTCTGTTTCATTGCTTTAACTGTGCTAGGAAAGGGACTCAACCATAATTTGCATGCTGTCTCAGGGTTTGTTTAGAGCTGAACGGGGGACTAAACACACTGGTGTTTTGTAGACTGGGAAGGATGCAAGAATTAAGTGACCACATGCCAGCAAGTGAACTGAGTTGAGCATGAAGTGCTTATTATCCTCCAAATGGAAAGGTCAGGATTGCAGGAGTGAAGGTTTATTTAAGAAAATAAGCGCATCTCATTACTGCACAACAAATGTGAAGTCCTGTAATTACTTGTAAAAGCCTTCTAGCATCCCTGTGAGGTAGCTGAGTACTACTCATGGAAAGAAGAACCAGGATGAAAGGACTTAACCAAAATCAGGAGAGATTACCTATTAAAACATTGCAATTATCCTGTTTCGTTGCTGCACTTACCAGTAACAGCACTGCATTCCATAATTTTGTGAAAGGAACTTCAGCGGTAACTTATGATACGTATTTTAAAAAATAAATTAATTCATGATAAAGCTTACAAAATGAGGTCACTGGTTCTGGATAATAAACGTTTTAAATGTGTTAATGCAAGCAAGCTTGCTCTCACTAATTGTGCTTAGAAACAGGCTGACAGTAGTGTAATCTGCCTGTACAGCACGTTTTTCTTTGGATGCCATTATAAATATTAAAATTACCTTGTTTCTATTTCAGGTGGTAGTGTATTGCACTTACATGTGTATTAGATGATATTTGAATATTCAGTCTAATGCTTAGCAGTTGACTCCAATACTACATGTATTTCAAATAATTGTTCAGGAGGTCTTTTCAAATCATCCCTGTTTGTAGTCATTGACACAATACTTAATATTGATATAGTTGAAATAAACTGTTTGGCCAATATATACATAGTTGATAAATGTCCCTTAAATTACTTAGTCTGGTAATCTATTCAAGCTGCCATTAGCCATGCGGTTCTGTTACGTTTTAGTGTAATTTTCATGTATTATTCTTTGGAGATAAATTGTTATGGAGTTCCATGAAAGGAGGGAGCGATACAGCAGAAAATTAGCTCCATTTGTTCCCAAAAAAGCCCCAAACAAAAAAAAACCCACAAAACATAGAAGGCAGGGGTTTTTTTCTTCTTTTTTTTTTTTTTTTTTTTTGTGCCCTTTTCCTGCTGAAAAGAAATCTTGGGGCCTGAGCCATTATTATCAGGAAAATAACTTGTTAGCTACATGATATTCTTTTATGTTTGTTGTTTTTCTTTGCTAATTCTGAACTTGTATTTCATCTATTTTGAACACAAGCTGGTGAAGTGAGAAAGCAAACCCAAGCTGCAGAGAGTATTGTAACAAAGCTTAGGTTCAGAGATGACGAGTTGAAAACTTGGCAGATCTCTAAAAGTGCTATAAAAATTCCTGTATTTTATTCAAGATACAGTAATTTTCATGGATCATGGAGATATTTAAAAATGGAAATGCTGTTTTTTTTTCTTTCTCGGTGTGTATAATTTGTTGTAATTTTTTGGTTTTCAGGGTGAAGGATGGTACCAGTTTCAATAAAACTTGCATTGGGAAGGAGTGTTCAGGGGCCATTTGCCATGCTGGGGTGGGTTTCTGTCCTGTTCCTCCAGATGCTCTCCAGAGCTCCTCTGCTTTTAACATACATCACAAAGGACAGTAATGGGGAGGAGGAGGTGGCGGCAAGAGGCTTATTCTGTGGCTTGCAAGTTAGCCATTTGCTTGGGATTTTCAAAACCTGGGTTAAATTTTTGAACTTGGTTTGCAGAAGCAAGCTGCTGGTTTCCTAACCAGTGGGGACCTTTGCTGTCATTCCCAAGACAAACTTAGGAATTAATTGACTGCAGGCTTTGCTGTTGTTCTGCAACTCATCACAGCTTCCATTTTTCATGTTTTGCAGAATTAAAATTAGATACAGAACTAAAAAAAAATTCTGTTGTTAGATCTGGGTTTCAGTTCTAGTTTTATTGTCACGTGACTGAACACAAGAACAATTTTAGAGATTATCAAGATCATAGAGCACGCTTAAGATTAATTCACAGTCTAAGCGAGTTTGTAGACAGAATTAGTTTTTCCAGTGTGTAGCTGTAAGAGCCCATAGCTAAATCTTAATTTTAACGGTTGATATTCTTCTTTAGATGTTACTTTTTCTCTCACTCAAGGTATTTCTTGTATATATGGTACTAGTGAGCTGGTAATTAATTTTTACATTAATGGAAAAGAAAAAGCTTGTCTTAGAACCTACTGCAGAGTAAAAAAAAAAATTGAAAATTTTGCAGTGTTTTTGAATAATTGTTCTTTAATTTACTAAAAAGTTAATATTAGTGATAGTACTTTGTTTTAATACTTAATAAAAAAGGTAGAATTAACATGTGGGTATGGAAAGCCAGGATAAATATATGTAGTACAGTAACCTTAAGCATCCCTTATAGCAAAACAATATACCTACTGCAAAAGGAGATTTGGGTTTACATTACTTTGAATGCATCGGTGATGAGCATTTCTTACAGCACCCTTTGATAACTTCAATGTAGAAAACGAAGAAAGTGAATAATGTCCTGCTGACAACTAGATTTGTAACTGAAAAGCAAGGAGATGTTTTCAGATGAGGATGGAAAGACTCTGAACAGTGCTAACTTTGCTGCAAAGGAAAGGACGGAGGAGGGTAATAGCTAATGTTAAAAATCTTTGGAAGGTTTCCAGGCTGTCCCAGTAGGAAGTTTGTGGGATAACATTGAGCAGACATTGGTGATTCAGTTGTTATTTGTCACACACACAGCATAAGTATCTTTGAGAAAACTTTTAAGTATTCGTGCATCTCTGGATTTTTTTTTTTAATACTTAAACTCCTGTATTAAAATAGGAACTTTATTTCTTCAGATTTGTTTTCTACTGCTGCAGCACTAGCATCCTAATTATTGTGGAAAAGATTGTGATGTTGTGAAACTTATTTTTTCTGCCAATACCTCATTTTTATTCAAGGGAAAAGATACTTTTCCATATGTGTCCTTTAGTAACATAAATACAGTTGTCTAAAGAAATAATGGAGAAGTATTTATCCTCAAGGATACTCACTGAAGTTTAGCCAGGCAGCAGGAAGGTGAAAATCAGTCTTCTGGTAAGCAGTGACTCAATGAATTAATACAAGAAATGTATGTTTTCAGCCCAGTCCCAAGTGGGCAGGTATCTCCATGCTGTGGGTTGGCACTGTTGGCAGAGATCACTACTCGCATGGGCAATGAGGGTGGACCAGTTTTCTCAAAAGTGCTGAGGAAATGTTTGCTAGAGAAGCATGGGAGAGCGTCTGTGGCTGCCACTGGAAGAGCAGGCTTATGTTTTCTAGCACTTTCACCCCAATTTAGGAAAGAATGCAAAACTCTCTATGATGTGAAATACTGAGTCCCCAAGGACTCCTTCTGCAGCCACCACTGTCTGAAGAGTCTGGTGGATTTCAGACCCTTTGTGTAGCTAAGGGTTGCAGGCACTGCTGCTTAATAACCTCTGAAATTGATTTTTTTCCTTACAGAATGCCATACTGTATACCTATGATGTCTAAGAATTACTGGGCCATCGCCGAAACAAATTTATACACTTGCTAACGCTTACTCCTATCTTAGTTCCTCACTCTACAATATATTAAAGCACAAGTATACTGCTAGATGTGTTCCATTACAGTCCATGGAAATACTCGCAGTATCTTGTTAGTCACATTAATATACATTTATATATATTAGAATAAATAACATTTTAGACTTAAGCTAATCATATTGCACAGGCAAAAGAAAGAAGCTGCTGTATATATGTAACAGGTAACAGTAATCCTTTTTTTACTTAATGGTAGTAGTTGTCCTTACAAAAAAAAAGTAGTATCATTTTGAGAACAGAAAAAGATCCTGAGGATTTTTAACCTTAAATGCCAAAAGAAAAAAATAATATTCCAAAACCTAGCTTTCATTTATAGAAATTGTTAAAATAAAGCATTTTTTTTCTTTTCTGTCAAAATAAGCAGGGAAGGTTGTCTTCTGTTGGGTGAATCCCCCAAATATTTAAAGTTCAGGAACGTGTATGACACATCGTCCATTTTTTTTATGCTGCAGGTCTTTCTAGCAAATGTTTTTTCTGCTTCCAAGTGTGATTGAATATTTACTATGGTAGTTTTTTTAGGTTTGATGTGTTGGACAGTCCTATTTTGATGTATGTATGAGTGACTTTGCAAGAAGATACAGGTGTGCGCTTACGGACTCTGCATATGATGTGAAGGTGGATGGAATTGCTGAGCCTGGAAAGTCTTCCAGCTCTTCCAGTGGTGCAGGAGAATGGGAGTAGTAGAAATGCAAAGGAATAGTACAAAGTTATGGGGGATGAGTTGGAAACTCTTCAATTAGGTGCATTGCATAAAAATAAAGAGAAATGGGTTTTTTGGCTACTGGGAAGCTGACAGTAAACTGAGAATGTGGTTCACCTATGAACCATGATTTTAGGTGCAGTAAGCATGTTATTTGCAGTAGAGACAGAGAAGCATCAATGTTAGTTTAATAGACCTTGTTAAGATCTCATTTTGAGCATATCACAGAATCACAGATTGGTAGGGATTGGAAGGGACCTCTGGAGATCATCTCATCCAAACCCCCTGCTAAAGCAGGATCACCTAGAGCAGGTTGCACAGGATCGTGTCCAGACGGGTTTTGAATATCTCCAGAGAAGGAGACTCCACAACCTCTCTGGGCAGCCTGTGCCAGTGCTCCGTCACCCTCAAAGTGAAGAAATTTTACCTCATATTGAGATGGTACTTCCTGTGTTCCAGTTTGTGCCCGTTGTCCTGTCTCTGGGCACCACTGAAATGGGAGACAGTGTCAAAAGCCTTACTGAAGTCAAGGTAGACAACATCTACTGCTCTTCCCTCATCCACCCAGCCAGTCATGCCGTCATAGCAAGCTATCACATTGGTCAGACATGGCTTCCCCTTGGTGAATCCGTGTTGACCACTCCTGATAACCTTCTCTTCCTCTACATGCTTAGACATGATCTCCAGAATGAGCTGTTCCATCACCTTTCCAGGGGTGGAGGTGAGGCTGACTGACCTGTAGTTTCCCAGGTCTTCCTTCTTGCCCTTTTTGAAGATCAGATTGACACTAGCTTGCCTCCAGTCCTCAGGCATCTCTCCTGTTCTCCATGACCTTTCAAAGACGATGGAGAGTGGCATAGCAATAGCATCTGCCAGCTCCCTGAGCACTCATGGGTGCATCCTGTCAGGGCCCATGGGTTTGTGGATGTCGAGTTTGCCTAAATGTTCTTTAACCCTGTTCGCCTCAACCAAGGGAAGGTCTTCCTTTCTCCAGACTTTCTCTCCTACCTCCAGTGTTTCCTGAGGGCCAGCCTTAGCAGTAAAGACTGAACCAAAGAAGGCATTCAGTAACTCTTCTTTCTCTGTATCCTCCATCACCAAGGCACCCACCTCATTCAGCAGCGGGCCCTAGTCTTCCTTTTGCTGCTGATGTACTTGGAAAAAGCCCTTCTTGTTGTCCTTGACATCCCTTGCCAGACTTAATTCCCAAGTGGGCCTTAGCCTTCCTCGTTGCGTCCCTGCATACTCTGACTACATTCCTATGTTCCTCCCAAGTGGCCAGTCCCCTTTTCCACATTCTGTAAACTTCCTTCTTCCCTTTGAGCTTTTCCAGGAGCTCCTAGCTCATCCAGCATATGGTCACATGTGTTCATGTAAAGAAATGAAAACAGGAGCAATGCAAATGAGCGTCAATGGGGTGATGAAGGAAGCAGAGATCCTGTCTTGCAAGTGGCAGGAGAGGACGTGAGCACATTTATCCTAGCAAAATACAGAAGGGGATTTGGTAACTATTCATAAAAATTATTTCACCAAAGAAATATGAGGGAGCAACAAAAATTGTAAAAGTTAAAGCACAATATAAGTGTAAATAGATTTCTACAAGTAGATTCCAAATACATTGGGGCTGGAAATTTGACTAACTTTCTCACCATTTGGGGGATGGAGTTGTGGCATAAGCTTGCAAGCACATCTTTGGATACAGGGAACCTGAGCTAGTTTTTCATTCTCCACTTTACATTTATTAATTGTCAAGGTATAGGCTACCCTTGTTTATAACTGAAGTTTTTCAGGTGCTCGTTGCTCTCTGTTGGAGGTTGCAGGGAGACTGAAACATAGATCCTTGTGATGCCTCACAGTTACGCTGAATGGGTCCCATACCTCAAAGTGCCCAGAGTGGCCTGCAGGACACCCGCTTTGTCACTGGGTGTTTATTCTGCATGTCCCTCTCCATCCCCAAAGCATGAGTTTCTCCATGTAGGTGGAGGCAGGATGCTGTGTGGGTTGTAATGAGAAACCTGAGGTGCCTAGCCAGTGTGTCTTTATCTGCTCATACTCGTTGCTGGTTGAAATAATTTACCTCAGTCCGACCAGCCTTGTTGAAGAGGAATGAGGGGGGTTGGATCATCTGAGTATTTTCGTCAGGCGATTCTTCCATTTTTTCGTACTCAGATGGGCCATAATGTGCGATATTGAGAAACATTTAATGTGTAGCAGAAATGGTCGTGAGGAGTAATCCTTTCTGATGTTGTGGACTGGCAGCTTATTAAAGATAACTAGATTTATCTAGTCCAGTTCTGTGGTCGTGTGCCTCTTCTGGTTTGAACACGGCTTCTATAAGGGCCATTATTTCCTGTGGCTTACCTGAAAAATGAGGTGGAAGGAAGTGAAGTAGTTTTCTAAATGCTGGCATTTCTCTGCAAACTTGCTTCTTCCATTGAATTGCATTATATTAATTTGAATGTTACAAAAATCTGTGTAAAAGACAATACTATCTGCTCTCATAATAACTGCATATGTAGAAATTGTTATTAAGTTGTCAACCGTTATATTAGAAAGTTACTTTGCATTTTCAGCAACTTTTTATAATGGAATATGTGTCTTCCAGAGTATACTGCTGAATACATGTGAAAGATGCAAAATACATGCATTAAACTGTCAATTTTCCAATAAAATAATAGCATGCCTGAGAGTTGATATGAGTGGTACGTACTTCAGTTACTATCTGAGCGTTTATTTAATTATACAATTCATATAGTTCGTAGGTAGCTTGTATTTAGAAACTCAAAATCACTGTAATGTACTATTACATTGCATGAAACTGGAAACAAAAAACTCAAAATGAATGGTATTTATGCATTTTCCCTTTTTCCTTTCCCTGCCTTTTTGTATCAGGAGCTGCTGAAATGGGTTGTGGACTGAACAAACTAGAGAAGCATGATGAAAAAAGACCTGGTAATATCTATTCAACTTTGAAGAGGCCCCAGGTAGAAACCAAGATAGATGTTTGCTATGAATATCGATTCCTGGACTTCACGACACTAAATGATAGTAAGTACACAATGTTTTTCTTCAGGTTTAACGTAACATGTTACTTGCTCCATAATGGATTTTGAATAGTGTGTGTAATAGTTAAGTTTTAAAAAAGTCTTTAATTTCTTCTTTTAATTTTAATTCTTAATTGAGTGCACCCTCAGTAAGTTTGCAGACAACACCAAGCTGGGGGGAAGTATCGATCTGCCAGAGGGTAGGATGGCTCTGCAGAGGGCGCTGGACAGGTTGGATCGCTGGGCAGAGGCCAATGGGATGAGGTTCAATGTGGCAAAGTGCCGGGTCCTGCACTTTGGCCACAACAACCCCAGGCACCGCTACAGGCTGGGGGTGGGGTGGCTGGAAAGCTGTGCAGAGGAAAAGGACCTGGGGGTGTTGATTGACGCTCGCCTGGACCTGAGCCGGCAGTGTGCCCAGGTGGCCAAGAAGGCCAACGGCATCCTGGCCTGTATCAGGAATAGTGTGGCCAGCAGGAGCAGGGAGGTGATTGTCCCCTGTACTCAGCCCTGGTGAGGCCGCACCTCGAGTGCTGTGTCCAGTTTTGGGCCCCTCACCACAAGAAAGACATCGAGGCCCTGGAGCGTGTCCAGAGAAGGGCAACGAAANGGGTCGGCCTCTTCTCGCAGATAACTAGTGACAGGACAAGGGGAAATGGCTGCAAGTTGCCCCAGGGGAGGTTCAGGTTGGAGATGAGGAGCAATTTCTTCTTGGAAAGGGTGGTCGGGCATTGGAACAGGTTGCCCAGGGAGGTGGTGGAGTCACCGTCCCTGGGGGTGTTTAAAGAAAGGTTGGATGTGGTACTTAGGGACATGGTTTAGTGGGTAATAGGTGGTGGGGGGACGGTTGGACTAGATGGTCCTTGAGGTCTCTTCCAACCTTAATGATTCTATGATTCTTTAAGTAAATGCCTTCTCCTCAGTCATAATGCTGACATGCAGAGATCTTACTGAGAATTTCCTATAAATTTTTAACTGTCGAGTTAGTTGTAGATTTTCAGGTTTTTGGTTCTTTACATCCCACCCCCCTTTTTTTGTCCCTTTGGCTTACTCTAATATGGATTTTTGTTTCCTTATTTTGCATTTTATCCAGGTTTCATATGGTAAAGCAATTCAGGTTTGCCAGCTTATATACTTTACTGCTCTTTTTTCTTCCTCCTCTTCTGCGCCCTGTGCTCCATCAGGAATATTTTGAGAGGTTGAAGTTAGTGTTTTCAGTTTTGTTAATGTACCTTGAATAACTCTTAAGTGGTTACAAATACTTGGAGTTGTGCCCGTGTGGGTGGAAACAGGTTAGTGGGAGACACTGAAGAAGCGAAAGGTCAAAGAGCTGAAGGTTACATCAAAGAGGTGACGGTCCACTCTCATGTAATTTTTACCTTGTGGAGTTTGGGTTTTTTTCTGTCTGAAATAGTCTTGCTTTGATTCACGTGACAATCCACAGATACTCCATTTCCTTCCTTCCTGATTGACATCAAGCATCTCTGCCAGTATTGCTCACACCATTGCCTGTGCCCTCTTTCACTTCAAAATTAGCCTGTTCTACAAGCAATTACTCCTAACACCATTTGGAAATCTGAAGCTTGAGCAGAAGGCTGGGACCTGCTTCTTGCTATATATAAAACAACACAGTACCAGAATCTGTTATAGCAAGCTGGCAGGGTGCCAGGTAGAGCCTCTGTGCTTTTGCCCTGCAGAGCACTGCTACTTATCTTGTTTTGCGAGTCAGGTCAAAGGAAGAGCCAAAGCGGTACGTCTCTCACTGTGTGAGACAAAGAGCTGCTGGTACGTCGCTTGATGTGACACTTCTAGTGAGTTCAGCATGTTCAGCGCAGAGTAATGTGAATTTAGCGTTTTTTTAAAACTTGCTCCAAGTTTGGAAAAAGGTGGAGGTTTGGAAGAGGTGGTTGGACAGGAGTGTGCTTTTGTAGGCAATGTGGGAGCTGAGAAATTTTGTCTTTGCAGACTTTTCATAGTGCTTATCTTCCCTACTCGTGGATTCTTACATTTTTTGTTACACTAATTGGGATGCACTGCAGTTATTGAGAGCACCAAACAAATGGGAGAGGAATGTTTCTTCGTGCCTATGTGTTGCAGTTGTTAATGTGTTTATGTAGTTTCATTTCAAAGTGAACTGTTCATGTCCTTTGATAGTTTGATGACTTTTACTGACATGTACTGCACATTGTGTCATCAGTGAAAATTAAATTAATATTGAGGACACACTTCTATGGGCTTTTCTGAGACACTCATCACTGTTCTGTCTGATTGCCTCATAAGCTTTAGCTTGTGCATTCTGATACATCATGAATTCTCATCTTTGTCGCTGTATGGAGGAAGAATCAGTACACGCGACAGCAATGTGGCTTGCCTCAGGCACAGAGGATGTCTGGCACAGAGCAAAAAATTAAACACAGATTTTCCAAGTCTGATTAAATAGATAGGTTTGTTGTAAAGCACACTTGTACATTTTTCTTACTCATAATAGATTGTTTTATGATGATTTTGGGAGGCATAGTTTTAAAGAGACTGTGAGTAGAAGTACTTTTATCAAACTCTTTGGCTTTGCCAAAAAGTCTAAGCTATCCAGCTCCCATTGAGTTCTGCTTTGGCATGTTGTATACCCATCACTCCAGTCTCTGAAGATGCCAGTGGATAGGCAGACGAGGAGGGGATGGAGCTGTGGTTCCTGCTCATTTTCCTTAGTATCGCCCACAACTATGTGTTCTCAGGATTGGCAGGGCAACAGCCTGTGGTTACGCAGCTCCCTCCCTGTTCACATCATTGGCTGCATGAAGGCTCATGTCCCACTACATAGTGTTACAACGTTCCAGGTTTTTCTCAATGGTGACAGCGTCACTGGTTCATTTATATTTTTTGCTCAGAAATAGATCACCAGAGCTAATGATGAGTGTTTCACCTACCACACCTACCTTCACACCTTCCATGTGGATTCAGAGGCTGCTAAAAATGAAATGCTCACAGCTGTGTAAAAAGAACATTTGAATTTTGAAGTCTGTCTTCTGTGAATCCACTTTAGCCCTTTCAGTGTGTGTATATATCCTGACATAATGTTTTCCACAGGTTTTCTACTTCTTTGGGTTTTTAGAATAAACCATGGTAAATTATGAGTGGCCGCTAAGTGTTTTATTGTAACCTTATCCTAGGCCTTGTTTACAACACTAGTGAGCCTGGCTCTGAAGACAGGTACTCATTTTTCTCTGGGGCTTTTCTGTAACATTTACTGCTCTGATAGTTGTATCTCTCTCAAGCATTTAATCTTGACGGTGAGAAGGATGTGATAATCTCTGTGTTGCAAGTGGGAGCTAATACACAGATTACTGCCAGAAGTTTTCCAAGTCCTTAGCGTTTCTTCATGTGTTCCAAAAGCAGCTGTCCTTGACTTTAGACATAAATGTGGATTCTGGTCACATCTTCAGTTTGAAACTGCTTGTGTTCTCAAATCTCATATCCAGATAATCACAGATCACTTCTGGAATGCAGTGTACATTTTAACTGCAGTTTCAGAGGCAGCTAGGTGGACGTAAGTTTTCTGCAGCTATACGTAGGGAGATATTGCTCCCCTCCCTCACATCCTGTCAGCTCTGTGAATTGATTTAACGCATAGATCTACACAGTCTTTTTGTTTGGTTTTTCTCTGCCAGATCAGTGTCTTGTGGAAGGGTCTGAAGAATGCTGTAGCTGTAGTAGAAGTGGTGGGAGTATGCAGTCAGGAAAAGAAAAAGGACATTCTTTAAATCAGCTTGCACTGTTACGAGCCCATTCCCTTAGCACCACTCTGTTGAAAACAGGGATAAAATACTGTTCTGCTGGTCATTTTTCTACTATGTTAGCCAGAAACTGAACTTTTCTTGCTTGCTGGCTTTGGTTACTGTTTACCCTCTGACATACACAGCTGAAGGAATGTAAGGAAATATGCTCCTTTATTATACATTTTTATTAATTTCCTAACTTGAGTCTTGTTCTGCGCTGATGCAGACGTCCAATGGAAAACAGTGTTTGATCACTTATTTAAGAACTATAAATAATGCATAGATGCAAAAGACAGAATTAAGGTTGCAAGTGTAACCTTCATTCTGATGTTTTCCAATGTTACAGGACTGACATACCTGAAAGTGTCTAGAGGAAGATTTCCCAAGCTTTCAAAGAAACTAAAAGAGGGGAGATTTAGATCTTCGGAAGACATTCTTCCTGTGAGGGTGGTGAGGCACTGGAACAGGTTGCCCAGAGAAGCTGTGGATGCCCCATCCCTGGAAGTGTTCAAGGCCAGGTTGGATGGGGCTTTGGGCAACCTGGTCTGGTGTAGGGTGTCCCTGCCCATGGCCAGAGGGGTTGGAACTAGGTGATCTTTGAGGTCGCTTCCAGCCCAAACCATTCTATGATAATAAAAGGATTATCATCTAGTATAGACTGACACTAATAAGGAGCACTTTGCTAAGGCATTTCAAATTGTTGAGGTGGGAATGCTCATTTTGAGTTGTTGGTTTTATAATGTCTGTCTATGAGCCTTACCTTTCTTGTTTCTGCTAAGGTGGCCACTTTCAAGAAATCATAGCCTGTCTTCAGTGTTGTCCCTTGGCGATGTCATTGTGTGCTCTATTCTTTTGTCATCTGTACTGTCCAAAGCCTGTGGGCTGTTGCTTAATTTAGAGCAACCATGTTTTCAACAGCGACTCCATGGGGCAAGCTGGTTTATTTTGTTACTTCATTTGAAAGAGAAATATTTCAATAATCTGTATTTCTTCCCTGCTCTTTATCTGATCTACTTATTGTGGAAAACTTGGCTTGCAGTCACAGGTAGTACAGAAACTGAGCTCTTCATCATGCTTTGTTTCACCTCTTTTCAGTTATGATGACCTTCTGAGAGAAACCTTCTGAGAAAATAGTTATTTATCTCTTCCCTTCTCAGAATAGTGTAGAGTTTGGGTTTTTTTCTTTTTTACTGACTTAATTGGATTGTGGAGTGGTGGGCTTGGTTTTTTTTGCTTTGCTTTGCATTCCTATAGTAATTCATTGGCCTGATGAGTTACGACAGGTTTTGCCCTTGAATAAAGTTGGCATGAAACATATGCTAGCCATGTGATGGGAATCAAATGGAGGTATAAATTTTTTTAAATGGGGAAAGGCTATATTCTGAACAAGCCGTTTGTGCTATAAAACCACTAAAATCCAGATGTTTTGACTGACGGAATGAAAAATAGCAATACTTCACATGTCCCAAAGAAGTTCTTAAGTTATAATGTGAATACAAGGGCGTATGGTTTTTATCCTTATTGTTAAAGAATTTATCTCTTTAGTAAAAAAAAATAATCAAAATAAAGAAAATTATTTAAAGCAATATTATTAGTTACATTTCAACATTTCCATTATTTTTTTCGTTAAGTGTTGTGTCTAAGGACATGTATTTTACCAGGGCAGTATTCCTGGTATAACAAATCTACCACGTATGTAAAACCTTCCGATTTGAGGCATTTTAAAAAATGCATATGTATGTATATATTTATATGTATGCATATATATATATATATATATAGTGTGAAAATGTTATCTGTCTTTCAAGTTCTGACAAGTTTCTGGATACAATGATGTTTTGGAACCAGTTACACTGCTCAAAAAACATTTGTTACAGTCTTATTACAACTGCTATGGCTGGACTTTTGATTTATTTTTATTGCTTTTTTTTCTAATAAAGACACAATGTGTTAATGAGCCTTTATAAAAGACATTACTATATTACAATCAATAGTTAAAGAAATATTTCAGTATGGACATACTTTACATTTGGGATTAAATTTCAGTGGTGTGTAGGCTTAAATTAATAAAACCCCCTCAGTTTTCCCCTCAGAGCGGGGAAAGAAGTAGTCTAATTGGAACTTGGAAGTGTCATGCACTGGAAAGTGTGTGAGTTGAGGATAGAGAAGGCATTTTTCTTATAGAATAGGTATGCATTTTTTTATCAGGAAATTCTGTTTGCTATAGAACATGCTATTTGGTTTTGCCTTCAGTGCTTACTGTCTCTTCCTGTCAGTAATTTTTATATTGCATTAAGCAGTTATTTGTGCTCGGCTTCTGCTTTCTGTTTCTTTTCACCATTCACTTAAAAAAATAATCATCAAAACCAAACAACCCCCCTGCACTTCTCTAAGCAAGTGGCTCTACTTCTGCAAAAAGAAAAAACCTTGCAACCCTGCATTTGCAGGTGTTATTATTTGATTTAAGACTAGTAAAAGCAATGGTTTCCCCATTGGTGAAGTTATTTAATTTCCTGTTTTCATTTCTGTAAGCAAAAAGAACATAAATGAAATTAGCATTCGAGTTTTGAATTTCCAGTTGACCAGGTCTGTTGCCACCACTTTGTTCTCAGGAGTGATGAAATAAAATTAGCAAGGCAAAATATTGTTAGGTTATTAATGTGATGTGATAGCTTGAACCAGACTGTGTACAAATCATATACAACAGACTGAAAACATTGCTTCAGAGGACATTAATATATAACGGGTTCCCAGCAGTAAGACGATGAGCAGAAGAGGCCAATGGATTACTTCTGTGTAGCCCAGATTCTGCTAATGCTTCAGCTTCGTTTAAGCTTTGTCCATGTGCATATCCTATTCAACTTAGTCTGCTCATATGCACTTGAAGATATGCACATGATAACAAGGATTGGCATAAGGGGCTCACTGGATCTGGGCTTCAGTCCTCTCCATTAATGCAGACATGAAGAAATTAAATTTTTTGGCTTATCTTGGTATTTTGTTTCAAGTGAACTACAGTCTGTAGTAATATGTCCCCCCTCAGGACTTGCTGCTGTAAGTCACAGCAAAATGAAATGTTCATGCTGTAACAGTTTATAAAACTTATTTGTGTGTCTTGGGAAACTTACAATTTGACATAAAAGGAGCATTCCATATGTTAGTAGTTTAATAAATGCAATAAATTACATCATAAATGTAATTGCTTTAAAGAATTGTTAGGAATAATTTGAACTTCTTTACCATGGTTGGCTTTTTAATAAGGATGTATAACTTGAGTAAAATCTGTTAGACATATTTTAGTTTCTAAATAAAAGCTTTGCTTTCCATAATTACATATATTCTGGTTATGGTAGACTGCGTGCACACAGTCTCTCTTCTATATGTATATCCATATCCGTACATCAATAATATATATGTAGTACAGACGTGTGTATGTATTGTATATGCATTTATGTTATTGAGGGGGTAATTCATAAGGATATGAACATTCAATGTTTTACATTTTGCTTTATGGCTGCACTGTGCAACAGAAAGTCTAAAGACTTTTATCTAAAGTTGTATCATGACTGTGACAGAACTGGGAATAGGTCCCGGGCACTCCAGTGCTCTAGCAGCTAGATCATGGCCTTCAAAACACCATTCTCACTGAATCTAAAGCAGGAAACTAGTCAATATGATGAATCGCATTTCCTAGCTGATATATTAACAGTTACATACCTGCACAAAAGCTGTATCTTTCCCATATTTTCAAATGGGGGAAAAAAATTTGCTGGTATTGCCTGTCTCCAAGATCCAGCTGAACTGTGGCACTGCTATTTTGTGTTAGAATAATACATAATAGGCTAGATGAAAGCTTAGATACGATATGGTATGTGTGTTACAAGTCTCAAATATGTTAGAGCATGCATATGATGCGTTTTGGAATGGTATTTTCAACTTGTGATTGGAAACATAGTTTTCCTTTAGATGCTTTTATGGAATCTCAGCCCAAATACATCTAGCGATGTAATAGTCACTTTTTCTACATGGATTCTGCATATGTAGTTGGGCAATGGGTGTGTGGAAATGACAAATGCACTAGGGAGGGAAGGAACATCTGCAGGATATTTTCTATTTGTGCATGTTCCACACTGTGAAAAAAATGCGAGTGCTGCAATGGTCACGTTTGTGCTAACTTTCCTGGTCTGTACCTGTTCTTAGACTGAAGCCATTCTTATCATGCAGTTGTTGATTGTACCTACTGTATTAACTGAAGCTGCTTCTTACTGTAGTTAGTGAGCTCTTAGATGCATACCATACATGGATGTTGTAATTCACTCCCATCATGGAAAAATAGTTACAGATCTGTCTAGAAATAGCTCTGAACTTCCAAGAAACTTTTTCTATCAGCAACTCAGAAATTGCACACGATCTTTCTGAGTGCCTCTGTCTATTCTTTTGCCTCTGGCTTTGCACATTTTTCCAATCCTCATGTGGTTTTCATCCTCCTGATGCTGTTCAAGAGCCAAGGATCCAGATTTGGCAGTCTTCAGGGCTGGTAGACAGGCATTTCTGATGGAATGGTGAAATTCTTCAAGCCACAGGAGCCCAATCCTGTTTTCTTAGAAACAAAATTTCCTCTGTGTTAATGGGAACAGATCACGCAGTGGCTTGTAACTTTGAATAATAAATGCCTCATGGTTTTATTATGGGAGAGAGATGATTAGGAATCCTGTCTGTAGTAACCTGCTTAGTATTTTTATGACTTTGTTACTACAAATTCCTTGACATCAGCCAGATACATGAAATCTATGTGATATTTTAATTTTAAAGGAGTTCTTAATAATTTACTTTGTAAATAAGTGGTGGTGTTTGGCGAAAATCTCATGCAAATTATAGTTTTAGAATTAATTGAGTGGAGGATATCCCCTTTGAGAAAAAACAGGAATTGTTGGTGTCAGCTGCTCTTGACTGTGAGAAGTCGCTTTTCTTAATCATACTGAAAACACTGAGTAAATGTACCTCGATTATGTGGGATTTTTTTCTTTTTATATTTATTTTTCTCATCTACCTATAAAAAGAATGAAGAGTCTCTATTGTGATGGGAATGGTGTGGACCTTTAGCTGTCTCGCGTAACCTGTAACAGTGTCTGGGTGGGTCAGACCCAAGGGTCTTCATAGCTCAGCACTGGCTAGTATCAGGCTCTGTGTGTCTTAAGCCAGTAGTGCGGTGCAAGAGGAGCAGACAGCGGGGTTGGAGCAGTTAGTTCTGGGGAGCTTACACCTCACTAAATGCATTTTGGTGGTTTTACTTTGGACAAGAGTTAGCATCCTCCTGTACACGAAACATCCCACTGCAAGTGGCTCAAAGCGACCTGAAGGAAAGGTACCTGACAAATGTTTGCTTTCTGGCTTGCAAGCCCTTCTGGGAGCCACTGTAGGAGGTGCTGTTTTGTCCTAATGTCTGTCTCGTGCAGATGTGGCCATAGCTTGTCACTGCCTGTGCCAGTGATGCTTGTAAAGAGATTTCACCTGCAGAAACAAGTCTAATTTCTGTTCCTCCTTCTGGTCCTGGCTTGTTTTCTGTTCCTTCTTTTTCATTTGTGCTACCATTGCACCTACTATCTGGTGACTTCTCTTGACTTTTTTGCCAATGGCCAAAGATGGAATTGAGGATGAATGAAAGCATCCTCTTTAGCTGTGGCAGCTACTGTGTGAGCACACACCAGGTGAGCTGACTTCCTCCTGCTTCCTCCCTACTTTTGTCTGAGGAGGAAGACGCAGACTGTGCTTTACTTTCTTGGGTTTTCACTCTTGTGTGTGCTCTGCCCTAGATCACTGGAGGGTGCTATGGGTGTGGCACACAAGGTTGGACTGGTAGGGCTAGTGGTTGCCTCTCTGCACTGAGGATAATGTGGCAGGTCGGAATTTGCTGCTCTTACAAGCTCCTTGCGTGGCTTTGCCATCACTGGATGAAATTTTGAGAGTCCAAACATGCTGTCACAGATATGGCTATTGCCCTATGGAGTCCCATGACTGCAGTACCTGTTGATCAGTGGCTAACCAGTTTGAGGAGGGAGCGTGGGCAAAGCTTGTATTGAGCAAAGTTACGATCAAGGTCTGGAGGCCATCCTCCAAACGCTGCCCTTGCAGAGAGGCACAGCAGAGCTGAGCGTGAGGAGATCCACTCTTCTTCTGGTGGCATTTGACCATTTATCCCTTTTAGATGGGCATAGTTACTTTGGCTCTTCCCTGACTCTCAATGCCTGTTTTGACTTTTCCTTCATGTTGGCAGATGCCTTTGGCTGCTGGCTCAGTGGCCCTCAGGAAACCTATCAGACTTAGGACGGAGTTGTTCACGAAGGAACAGTGTAGCTGAAAAGTTGCAGCAGCACACCATGCAGGAAAAGGGAGAGTTGAGGTCAAATCTTGTGCCCTGCTCTTCTGAGAAGTGACAAAGGAGGGAGAACTGACAAAGGGAGGAGTGATAAAGTCTGTCCTTCTGCTCCCCTGGCTTGGAGAGGGAAGACTTTTAAGCCAAAGGAAGGAGGGTAGTACAGGCTGATTAAGTCCTGCAGCATGGAGATCAGCTCTCCCCTAACTCTGAACAAGGAAACATGGGTCTCTCCCTGGGAAGCATCTGTTCCTTCCCTGCTTTCCTTTCAACTTGCAGAAGAAATGGCCTGCCAGTCCTGTTCCTAGGCTTTTGGCTGAAGCACTCCTTTCAGAGCAGGACCGTGCCCTGTCAGCTGCTTGATAGGCTGTCAACACTCAGCTGACATGTCAGCTCATAGGAAGTTCCAAAGGGTCTTCATAGCCAGAATCCTTCAATCCTAGAAACTGCCTCCACACTATTTCCCACCAAAAAAAAGTGCAGCAATCAAGATGTCTGTCAGCCTTGTGATGAGCTGTAACATCCCTTAGCCCAGGCTGCCTGCCATAGCTCTCCTGCTGGCGCAGCCCAGAAAACGCAGGCGCTTTAGGCTTTCTCAGCTGAAAAAGTGAAACGGAAGGCACAGCTGCAGCTGAACAGCAATGGATCAGCAAAAGATCACTTGCCAGCTTTATTCTCAAAGAAGACCACAGTGGCCCAGAAGTTACAAGGAAGTGAAAAGCAAAGGAGGAAACGTGGGATCTGGAACTTCTGCGACAGGGGCAAAGATGGAGAAAAAGGGTGATGAGGTGCTGATATGGCCTACACCAGAAGCAGTCTTCAGTGGATTGGTCTGTCCAGAGGATTAACTGGAACAAAAACTGAACAGCAGAGCCTAGCTTGGGCATCTGGCACTGCACCTCCAGTCATGGGGAGAACATGAAAGGTATGCACCCTGTCTGCAGGTTGCATGCTGAAATGGGGAGAAAAAGCAAGTCTGTACCAACAGCCTTCCAGTGAACAATCCTCTCCCTCCCCCACCATACAACGTGACTCATTCATGCTGTGGGCTCTCTGCAGAGGATCACACGTGCAGCTGAGAGGAGTTCCAGGAGCGGGACCATGTTGCCACTGCTGTTCCCCTAAAGGGATATGTGACCAGGTGATTTCTCATGAGTGCAGAAGGGAAGGGCACTGCCTTGATGGGCTTTGACACCTCTTGCTATGACTTCCAGAGAGGTAGAACCACCCTGGCCTGGACCCATCCTGTTGTAGGTCGTGGCCACAGAGACCCCAAACATTATGTATAATGCCGTTGTTGTGATGTTAGTCACTGTGTTCGCCTGTGTCAGGACAGGGAAGCAGTTCACAGCAGCATTTCTCTGTGTCTGGAAGCCTAAGAGGGTTGTGTTACTGTGACACTTCATATGCTCTGCCCTCTTTGTTACCAGGATAGATCTGGGCACTCGTGCATGGTGGGAAGAGAATCATAGAATCATAGAACCTTTAAGGTTGGAAAAGACCTCTAAGATTATCAAGTCCAACTGTCAACCCAACACCACCATGTCTACTAAACCATGTCCCAAAATGCCACGTCTACATGCTTTTTGAACACCTCCAAGGATGGTGACTCCACCACCTCCCTGAGGAGCCTGTTCCAATGGACAAGAGGAGATGAGGCCTTCAGAAAGGAGGGGTCATCAAGAGAAAATAGAGCAGATGAAATAAGGAAAGAATATCAAGGGACGGGAGGAGCTGAACACACAAACCAAAAAACCTTGAGGGTGATCAGTGACTGTAAAAATGGAGGGACAGATACCATTTGACTTGTTAAGTAGGATAGCGTGGCATTGCGTGAGTTTTTAGTGTTTTGGAAGCCAGAGATGTGCCTTCCTGTTGTGTCCATGTCAGTGAAGCCCAGCACGTACTGCAGCTGTTGTTCTGACAAGATTTGATATGAGTTTTGCCTATATAAAACCCATGGTATCATGCACAGGCAGGCACGTGGTCTTGTACTGAAGAAGACAACTTGGATTTCTGGGTTCAAATCCCTTTTGGGTCTTTCATGACAACTTGTTTTGTTTCTTGAATCTGAAAGTGACATGAAAAACCTCCCCTGCGTGTGGTAGACTTATTACTGAACAAGGAAAGGTTACTTTAAACCTGGAAATACTATCATTACTAGGAAAGATCAGCATTTGATTTAAATTTTGTCAGAAGAATAACCTGACAACATTTAGGTAGTTTAAATATATCATGTCTATTGTGCATGGAAGCTGCAGGATTTCTTATTTTCTTTGCCTAATCTGTAAATAGGTAGAAGTGTTGCTTTAGCAACAAGCATAATTGTGACTGCAATTTAAATTAAGGTTATGAATGTTGTACTCAGCAAAATAATGTAGCTTGCAAACCTTAATGGTTGTGTCTCAAGTGTTAACTGTTCTTATTATGGCATTTGCATGGGTTTTGTGTGCGAATGCCTGACTTGCATTTTCTTTACCTTGACTTTCCTTAGAGAGAGGTATTGATCCTATGTCCATGATAGTGCATTATCTACGTGAGACGTATGTTTCTGTTTTGTTTTGCTGTGCCTCTATGTATGTGCACAAGTGTTAGGTAGCCTAGTAAGTACTAGTAAGCCTAGTAAGCCTAGTTAGGTAAGCCTAGTAAGTTCTGTCTGTACAAGACATAAATGTAGTGCCAAGCAAAATCTCAATTTGGGCCTGGTATAATGCACCTTTTTGCATTAGGTCTCAGTTTAATGCGGCATTGCAGGTGCTTCTGACACCTGCTTGCTGGTTCATGGGCAGTCTACAGCAATTTCAGAACACTTCCATGTAATTTCTTGGTGAAATACTGTTTGAACATTACTGTCTTACAGCCGTAACATACCACAAAGCTGATAATGACTGATCTGGGCCTCCAGATTGTGGCCATCTCTTTAAGTGATGAGGCAGTCTGGAAAAACATTCATGGCTCATGTGAAGGACAAGAACTTACTAGCATTTGCTGAGCTCTGTACTCAGCTTCCAAGCTAGCTTCTTTGACACTCCTTCAGGTATCTTGGCAAAACCCTGGCATGTGTTGTATATTTTTACCCTGTATCTTAAACACTAGGCACAAGTCTCGATGACTTGGTTTCATCTTATTGCAGTCAGACAAATATATGATATCCTGGACTTAAGTGGAGTCCAGGTGACATAATTACTGCGTGAAATTACAACTTGCTTTCTGTGATATAACTTGCACACGCAGCAAACTCTTGCTTTGCGTGCAGTCATGCTTTTGCAAATGATTTGATACTTGTGATACACATTGCTGTGTGGTAAACTTAGGATCAGCAGCAGTGTGATGGGGTTTCCCCGATATGAAGTGGCATATGAGAAATTTCAGCTGTGTCCGATGCTTACTCAGCTGCTGTAGCTAACTGGTATGGCTCTTACTGGTAAAGGTAACCCATATGCGTGGTGATAAGGTCTTGTGCAGGAACTGCAAATTTAAGGTTTCCTGGCCAATTGGTTTTTGCAAACCCTGCTTATTTCATATAAATGGAGCTCTGTTTTGTTGAAATTGTAAAGAACTCTGTTTCCTTCCTTTCATTCTCCCTCCTAAATAATCATCCTCTCAACTTGAAACTTGCACTGATTAGCTACAGATTCTTCTTGAAAGAAACAGTCCTTTCAAGGGGAAGAGAATCTCATTAAGCCTTTGCTGTGAGCTGCAGCTCTTGATCAACACACAAAAGACAAGCTTGACAGTCATCAGGTGAGTTAAGAACTGCAAAAATATTACCTGTCTCTGTTAAGCAGCCATCAGTTGAAAGAGTTCATCTCAGTCTGATAATATAGAGGCTTTCGCATACTATGTGGCACATAAAAAATTAAAGACATCAAGGATGTGTGAAGTCCTAAAGATGCCATGTGTTTTCAAATCAATGGATAAAAGGCCTTAAATCTGAAAGAGAATGAGGTATGAGGTTTACAGCTGAATAGCTAGAATTTTGAGAAAGTTAGAGATACGCCAAGACACGGTTACTGGTGAAATATAAATAAACAGCAGTTTACTGCTGTAGTTCCTTGGTTGCTAAGCCCTCTATTGGTGTTCTTTTATTTGAACAATTGTTTCCTGAATTTCTTAATAACAACTGATAAAAGAATTGACAAATAGTGCTAAATTGCATGCGTTAGTTCACTAGTAATTATGGTACAGATTATTAGTAAGCAAAAAAAATGAGCATCTACTTTTATCTCAAATCACAAAACAAAAGAACGAAGAGAGAGTGACAGAATAAATGGTCTTTTGTTAAGTTATTGTCTCATAAAGTTTGGAACTGTGTCAGAATCGCTTTTTTGTTTTGTTTTGTTTTTGTTTTTGTTTTTTTACTAAGGAATGCTCAGCTCAGATGCAGCATCTGTCTTTCTTTGCAGCCCTTCTACCCGATTTTTCCAGCTGGGTTGAATGCCTTGATGAAGCCTTTCAAATGATCAAATAGATAAAATTGTACATATTCTGTGGGATTATTTTCATTGTTCTTCACCACATGTTCACTGAATAAAATACTTTATAATTGTTAGACTTTGTTGTCAAGCTGTGTTCTTGCGCTACTTGTGGGCTTTGTTGTTTGTTTAGGGTTTTTTTATATTGTAGTAAATTTTGGGGGGAAATTGGTCTGCTTATCAACAGATACTTCCAGGGAACCCTTACAGAATAATTGATGGAAACCCAGATCAGTGATACTTCATTATTATCCAGTAGCAGGTCTGGTCCTTCTTGACATAAAAGGACTTAGAAGTGATCTCTGTTTTGCAGAATACACTTGGGAATGGAGAGAAGCGAAACTGTCTTGAACGTGGCCTGTCATGTGATTAGAAGTTAGAGCCACATGAGGCTGCTTGTGACCTCTCTTTGGGTTGCATTATTAGGAACAGTGGAAAAACAGTGTTTACCCAAGGCATAGGGGCACTGTGCTTTGCGCACTTTCACGGGTTTACTCCTCAGGTATTGGCTGTGCTAGCAGTGCCTGACAGGAATAATAGTGAACAGTGCTGGTATTGTGTGCTGGCTGTGAATGTGCATCGTCATACACTACTGTGCCAAGGAATATTTTATATTCCTTGTAAAAGGAACTAGGGATCAACTTGTTTATTTGCTTCTGTATTTTATTATTTAATTAGTAAGAATGTGCATTTATGAAACTAATTTTCCGATGTCACTAAGCTGAAAAGGATCCCATCCAGGGGGTAAGAAAAAGCTTAGATCTTAGGATTGTCTGCATAATTTTTTTTTAATTACCACCTTCATACCATGAAGAATTCTGTCCCTGTTGGACGGGACTTCTGTTACATCTTTATTGCATGTACTTCATACTTTGGGATTAGATTCTAATAACTTCATTAACTCATTCTTTGGCAGCTTTGAAAGTAAGGTGTCTCTGCCTCTTACCTTTTCATCTCCAATAAATATTTTAGATGTGGCATTTTTTTCTGACAGAGCTACATTGAGAAATAAAGGTAAAACGATGCCTTCTCATAAACATTTGGAGAAATATTCTGCTGCTCTTTCCAAACAAAATTAAAAACTCAACCATTTTATTGCAAAGCAAAAAAAAATAAAAAGAAATATGATAATTTGACTATGGTCATTCTGTTCTAATGATGCTTGAATTTGTGACCATTTTCCCATGACCCATATTAAGCAATAGATTTGCATGCTATCAGTATTACTGTGTGGGAATTCTTCACTTGAAAACAGAAACTGGCTACATTTTTCTGAAACGAGGGAGTAGGAGTTCAAATTCTGGAGAGTGACAGGAAAATTTGCTCTAAGCAAAAAAAGCAGGGTTTTTTGCCAAGAAAAACTTTTTTCTTCAGTAAATCCATCACCCATGCTCTAGCAGACTTGCTTAAAAAAACAAAACAGTACTTTTGGGAAGTGCTTTGTTAACTTTTAACAGCCTTTTCCACTACTCTCTGGCTTTCTATCAAGCGTTCTTGCCAAGTTGAAGTGATGTGGTGTGCTTGGCAGTGACATACTTCTTTTAGGTGCCAGTGGTGAAACTATTGCTTGCTAGTAGTTTTCAATATTCTGTGAAAGCCTTATCACTCTTAAATATACAGTCAGAGGTGTTACGAAAGGCAGTATTTCATAGTACCTTTTGCAGGATTTTCTTTTTCAGGTCCTTCTTTTTGAAGGATTTTTTTTCTTTCTTTTTCAGAGTGTTTGGAGGTGGTAGTGTGATGGGTTTTTTCTGTTTTGTTTCTGAACCGGTTTCCTAGGGAAACGAGAGTTGAAAAAGACTCACAGTCTGTCTGTCTCATTCCTCCAAATAATTATAACTGGACAATTTCAAACCAATTTGCAAGGATTTTTAAAAGACAATTAGGCTGCGTCTAATTTTGTGGCAGTTGGGTAGAAGACAGAGACCTGCGTTGATCAGGAAAAGATGAGATCTAAGCCATGCGCACTCTCGGTGACAGCTCGCTGGCCAGCAAGCCAGTGCCTCACTCCAACATAGCCACAGAATCGCTGTTCCTCATCAGTTTGAGGAATCCAAGGGGTGGGAAGAAATGAGAAGAAGGGAAATCTGAGGCTGTGGCAGCAGAGAGGTTGGAGAACAAAAGCCTCATCAGTGGGAATCACTTTTCATTAGCTATGCTAATGGGAAAAAACTTGAGCAGGAATTTGTATAATAGCACTGTGTAAATAGCGATACAGATAGTCAGCAAGAAGTGTTTTTAATCAAATCTTTAACCACCTTTGTGTACCAATAGAGTTGGCAAATCCAACAATATGTGGAAGTTGTGGTGAGCTGGAAATCGGCATCTTCTGGCAGATAACTAGTGACAGGACTAGGGGGAACAGCTGCAAGCTGCGCCAGGGAAGGTTTAGGTTGGGGATGAGGAGAAATTTCATGTCGGAAAGGGTGGTCGGGCATTGAAACGGGTTGCCCAGGGAGGTGGTGGAGTCACCGTCCCTGGGGGTGTTTAAAGAAAGGTTGGATGTGGTACTTAGGGACATGGTTTAGTGGCTGATAGGTGGTGGTGGGACGGTTGGACTAGATGGTCCTTGAGGTCTCTTCCAACCTTAATGATTCTATGATTCTATGACTGTAAAGTAGGGTCTCTTTGTTATAGCTCTAACTCTCCCTTACCTCATTTGTAAAGGATGTAATTGCCTAATTTGTTGCTAAGTACCTGATCCATTTGGTGGTTCTAGCTTTGTATCTTCCAGAATTTTAGTTTATGTGGTCATTCTAAAAATCATAGATGGTAGTAACACATGGCTCTTCCATATGCCAAATTAATCAGGAACCATTGGGGAAATTGCTTGATAGGGATTACATTACATTCCCATGCAAATCTTCACACGTAAAATATGTCTTTGGAGAGAGGATTTCCTGTGACAATTTTAAACAGTGAGGATTTGGATCACAAGACCTTCCTCCTCGAGCCTGTTTTGCTGCCAATACCAGAGAAGCTTTAGTTCCAACTGGATTGTTCCCTTTGATGCTCTGAGGTAGCAGAGATCAGCTCAGCGTTGGTGTTGAGAGTCTTTTGAGGGTGAGACGAGGTCTGCTGTGACAGTAAACTTTAAATCCTGCTTCTGTACAGACACAGACTCTTCACATGAAACTCATGTACCCTAACAGAGGTATTCTTAGAATTTGCAGTGATGGGAGTGTATTCCCGCTATCAAAACAATAAGTAGAAGTGTGGGGCAGGAGAACTGAGACAAATGGTAGATACTTGCTGGAGAATGTTTTGCATTTGGTTTTTCATTGCAATTTCCCCAAGCCGGCCTAACGATTAGAAACAAAGACAGATCTAATTTCATTTTTATTCCTTTTTAAAATTTGGAGTTTCCCTGGAAAGTTTGATGGAATTAGATGGATCAGTTTTTTTGTTTCTGCACGTAACGTAACAGCTGTTGTGTGTTCTGGGTCTTTTATAGGTGCCTGTGGAAGTATTTGTCTTGGGATCACTACAGCGTGATATGTCTTAAAAAAATCCAAACACATTATATCTCCCTGCCCCTGAATATCTTCTGTTTATATTGAATTTGATCATATCCCATTCTCTTACCCCGCTTTCTTTTTCAAACATAACCAAACCTGGGGCCAAAATCTAACTGAGAATATACCTTCAAGTAACAATGCTTGCTTAGTTATGCTATGCATGTTACTTTTTTGGCTGCTTTAACATTTATTTAGTTTTGCCAGTAAAGCTGAAAACAATTTAACAGACATTTATGAAAAATTACAGGATTTCCCAAATAGAGGAATTTGATTTAAAGGAGCACCAAAAGAACACTGAAAAGTTTCACTTCATGTTATCTTCCACATGAAAAACGTGCATAATTTGGAAATGTCTTCTCTTTATCTAAAAAATAAAATACTTCAGGCCAGAAAAAAAGATAAAAAGATGAAAGTCACCATGATATTTCAGTTATTCTAATTTAAAATGTTAAGTGCTTAGTATGAACCGCTGCCTTTTGAAGAAAAGGCATGTTATTCTCTGGGGCAGTCAAGAAATGAGAACATCTGAAATAGGGTAATATATGGACTTTAGTGACAGGATTGGAAAAAATCCATTTCTAGCTTTTAAAAAAAATCAAACAAACTTGGCACACAGTATCATCCTAAGTAAGATTTTACAAGACTGAAAGCACCTATTACAATAGAAGGGGAATATGCATGTGAAACACTGGAGATTTAAAGTGAAAAGAAACAGAAACCAGCAGGTACCATTCAAGCATTTATAAAGCTATCTGCCCTTTTCTGTATATATATACTGCAAAGTGCTGTGTATAAAATATACACAGGCATGACCTGCCAAGAGGATTTTGGTTTCCCTGGAGACTATCAGTTAGTTCTCTGTTGCACAGGTTGACCTGGGGAATAAGACTATCTTGATAAATCCAAACCTTTCTTTCTGAGGTTATTGGATATGTCAGTGAATTTAGATCTTTGTGCCGAAGGCTGAATTTAGAAAATTCAAACTTCTAAATGTTCCCTCTAATTTCCAGTTATTTCTCCTGGCGTGTACTTACACAGCAGTTATCTTGTGAATTGGGGGGAAAAAAACCTTTACTGTGATACTTTGATGGCAGTTTTATCTTCTTGTCTGAGTTGTGCCGAGTCTTTGATTTTAATCACAATTTTCATGAAAAAGAGTACATCAGATTATAGAGCATGTGTTCAGCCACAGTTAACTACTGTTGACTTCTTTCTCCTCCCTTTTCCTTAAATGTTTTGAAATCCTCTTGTCATTTTTCAATTTGGAAACTGTGCTTCAATCAGATTTATGGTTATTAACTGTCTTGTGAATATGGAGAACAATTCCTGGTATAATACATGCAACCTACTTTGTTTATCTGTGCTTGATTAAGAATAAACCCAGTAATCTCAAGGTTGTTCTTGGTTGGTTTGGCTGGAAGTATGGAGATCGATACATATGACCCTTACTGCTTTTTAACTCCTTGAAGAGTCAGCACATGCAGCGTTTTATTGACAATGGGATATAGTGATTTGGAAGGCTTAGAAATGCTACAAATTCCATTTCAGAGGAGGTTTTTCTCATCTAGCAAAGTATACCATAAAATGAATAAATTGTGCATAATTTGGAACCTAAAGTAGGCAATTTTTTTGTACTCTTCTGAGGATATTATCTGTGCTTTGTTTATTGTAAAATTTGCAAAGAATCCAGTGTTACCTCTTTGTTATATTCTGCAGTTCTAACATCTGAAGTGAAAGTTTTCCAGAAATATGGAAAGAACATCAAAGTGAAGCATAAAACAGAGAGGAGGAGAGGAAAGGGAAAAGGAGGGGGTTATGCCAGGAAGAAAAGATCTGTATGTGTTAAAAAGTGTGGAAGGGAGAGAAAGAAGATTCTGTAGGCTGCGGGGTTAGCCGTGAAACTCGCTAGTGTTCGTTAGTATTGCTGCTAATTAAAATGGTGAGCACATTAGGTAGAGAGAGGTCAAAGCCAAAAAGATGCATCAGCCCTCCAAATTTTATGATGCCACCAATTTCTAAGATATCAGAAGATCTCTTCAATAGTTTTTTTTTTCTTTCTCCTTGGGTAGCTCCTCCTTTCCTCCCTTTTAAAGTATTTGATTACTGGCTACTTGCTGTGAGGAGACATAACTTTCTGCACCGCTGGTGGAAGTGATGGGATGTCCTATTTCACTACTTCTTAAACTCTTAAGGTGAATGGCATTCAGGCAGCTGAAGTATTGCCATCAGGCCTTTAACTTGGTATCTAAAGGCTTTCGGACGGGCAGCCAGTACGTTTTGGGAGGTGGGAAATAGATGTGAATTAACATCCTGGCCCTTCCTGTAGTTCAGAATTAACCCCATTTCTCCTCTGTAATTCAATGTAATACTTGCCTTTTGGAGCTTATACAGATAACAAGTCTATGAATAAAATATTGCAACTCTGAACACTTACTCCTTTTGGTTAGACATAATTGTACTTTTCTTGGATTTGTGAAATGTAAATTATCTGTCTTTGTTGTCTCTGTTTGGTCTGCAACAATTTAGGAAGTAAAACCAAGCAGGAGGGTGGGATAAATAAGAAAATATCGTTTCAAAGAGCTGCTCAGGTACAGAAGGGATAGGATTGAGTTCTTTTTTCTGTGCACAGTTTATCTGAGAAGCCCTTCCCCTTTTTAATCTTCTTTCATTTTGCTTTTTGCACAGTCATTAATCCCTCTTGCATCTAGTAAGCGGTTTTAATTTTGCCCATTTTGTCTCATTCTGCCCACAAGCTCATATATGTAACCTGTGAGTCATTTAAGAAGTGCTCGTCAATTTATTTGGGTAACTAATCTTCTGTTTAGTGCTTGTTTTTTCACTTATTGGAGGTGATAACCTGGGTATTTCCTTTTTCTCTGAAACACAAAAAATGAAACTATCCCATGGTATAATCACATCATGTTTGTGGCAAATGTACCCAGTTCTTAAGATACTTATCTTATGCTTGCAAGATACAGAAATGAAACTTTGGACAACAAAGAAGATAGCTCACAGATGCAATGAGATTAGACAACACAACTGATTAGACAAGGTCGTCTAATCTCATTGCATCTGTTTGCTATCTTAGTACTTTCTTGGTTTGACTAACGCATGTATCTACTATTTCCTAAAGGAAAGAAAAGAATGTTGGTGTATGTCTCTGTGTGTGTATATATATGCACAAATATATTTATGCATACATATATAGACATACATATTTATACACATACATACTTTCAAAGGGTATGCAGTTTCACAATCTTTCTGTGGTTTTCCCCCTCTCTACCTTCTCTAGATACAGTGCTTTGCTTCTGGATACTTTTAAGTCCCATTATTACATTTTCACTAGAAGTAAATACTAGGAGCTTATTGACTGGTCATCCTTCATTTAGAGTCCTGATTTCTCTTGCGTATTCATTCTTAGTTTCCTTGATGGGGACATTTATTGTATTTGCCTTGAAGACTGAAAGAAAAACCACTGAGAATGTCATTTAGCAAACCTAAAATGCAACGTGGTCCATTAACATCCAGTGTCTTGGTTCTCTTGATGGCCTGAACAGTAATGCACCCAGACTGTCTGTCCTGTCTTCGAAATTAAGGAACCTCTATATACACCTCATGGAAGCTCAAACTCTATTAGGAAGGAAAAGAGACTGTAGTACGGCTTATATAGTTGTTACTCCAAAAGCTTGAGCTTTTAACTCATTAAATTCTATTGTTAGCATGTCTCAGGTAGTTAAAGCTATTTGATAGGTTCAGAGGGTCCCAGATGACTGGAGGCTTGCCAGTGTGACACCCACCCATAAGAAGGGTCGTAAGGAAGATCCGGGGAACTACAGGCCTGTCAGCCTGACCTCGGTGCCATGGAAGGTGATGGAGCCGGTCATCTTGAGGGCAATCGCGTGCCATGTCCATGACAACTGGGGGATCAGGCCCAGCCAGCATGGATTTGTGAAAGGCAAGTCCTGCCTGACCAACCTCACCTCTTTCTACGACCAGGTGACCCGCCTGGTGGATGAGGGAAAGGCTGTTGATGTAGTCTACCTAGACTTCAGCAAAGCCTTTGACACGGTCTCCCACAGCATTCTCCTGGAGAAGCTGGCGGCCCATGGTCTGGACAGGTACACTCTTCGCTGGGTTCATAATTGGCTGGATGGCCAGGCCCAGAGAGTGGTGGTGAATGGAGTGAAATCCAACTGGCGACCGG
>VWZZ01003788.1:151911-216202 GCA_013399095.1 Psophia crepitans | reverse complement strand
GCACCTCGAGTGCTGTGTCCAGTTTTGGGCCCCTCACCACAAGAAAGACATGGAGGCCCTGGAGCGTGTCCAGAGAAGGGCAACGAAGCTGGTGAAGGGACTGGAGCACAGGTCTTATGAGGAGCGGCTGAGGGAACTGGGCTTGTTTAGTCTGGAGAAGAGGAGGCTCAGGGCAGACCTTATTGCCCTCTACAACTACCTGAAAGGAAGTTGTGGTGAGCTGAGGGTCGGCCTCTTCTCACAGATAACTAGTGACAGGACAAGGGGGAATGGCTGCAAGTTGCGCCAGGGGAGGTTCAGGTTGGAGATGAGGAGAAATTTCTTCACTGAAAGGGTGGTTGGGCATTGGAACGGGTTGCCCAGGGAGGTGGTGGAGTCACCATCCCTGAGGGTATTTAAGGAAAGGTTAGACGTGGTACTGAAGGACATGGTTTAGTGGGTAATAGGTGGGGGGAGTGTCGGTTGGACTGGATGATCCTTGAGGTCTCTTCCAACCTTAATAATTCTATTCTATATTTTCTGCTAGGTTAGAGGTACTGCTTTAGCATTTGATTGGTAGGTTTTAGTTCAGAAACAATTATTTGGAATTCCTCAGAAATTTGTTTACTCTTTTGTGTTTTTAAGTTACATTATTAGTGGGTTTGCCTTTATTTTCGTTGGAAGTACTCCGATTGGTTTTTGTTGTTGTCGTTGATAAGAAACTGTATGTGGGTTGAATGAGGAAAGAATAGTTAGTTAAGTGAGAGTAACATGACAGCATTGTTTTGGTATGCATACAGTTTGTGCTGCGTACAGTGGAGTTCCTTAGTGTTTGTAATAAAAAATGAAAATTTGCAATAGATACCTTAATCTTTTTTTCTTTGAGATCGACACTGATTGGAAATAACTATGTTCTCTCAGGATCAGTCAATAAGTCTTTGTTAATATTCAGGTAACAGTTTGCTTTCTACCCTCCAGAGTAACAAGTTGGCCTTACCAAGCCTTAATAGTTGGAAAGGACGACGATCTGGATTCCTTCAGCTGTTCCAAACCAACTGCTAAATAAGTCAGTGAAAAGCGTCTTAAAAACTTTCTTATAGTACAGAGAAGGGATCTTTCCCAGTTTTTGCTATATCGTTACATGGAAGCCAACACCTCACAATAGATTTTTTTACCCTGCACCTTCCTCCAGGTGAATTCTGATGTTCACCTGCCTGTCTGCAAGGAGCTGCGCTCCATTTAGTTCTCAGAGCCTGCTCAGATAAACCCAAGGACTTTGGCAAACCAAAAAGAGGCTTGACAGGATGGTCCTTCATTTAGCCATCAGCGTTCAGCTCACAGAAGCTGGCTGCCTGGAGCAGCACTGGTTTGCTTGAGTGTCCTAACTGTTGTGAGTGTGCATCTTCTGTCACTGCAGTGGTACCTTCCAACAAGAAACCACAGTTCCTGTAGTCCAGGTAATTCCAAAATTTCAAGTGGAGTGGAAATTCACAGAAGCACTGGAAAAATGGGCTTGTTTAACCACTTTGATCGTGTCAAACTTGACTACATTACTTTTATTTAAACTTTGAACATTATCGAAATGAAAAACTTAGCTGCATTTGACATGTTCCTACAAAATGTTTTAATGTAGGTGAAACTGCATCTTCTGACAGCAAACTTTCTAGTTAAATTTTTTTTGCCTGGTTCTAATGCAAAGACAATGTTTTTCTCTACAAGTCTGCTGTAGATTTAATTTCTTTAAATTAAATTAAAGTTGCTGGAAAGGAATTAATATTAAATTAAGAAACAGCAATCCTCATACTAACTAGAGGAATTGTGCTTGCTTGGTATTCTACAAAATGATCAGGGCTGCTATAAACAACCATAAACATGCTGGGGAAGTGCCCTGTGTGAAAGCATGGGAAATTTTGTGGACTCGGGCCAGATTTATGCGTCTGCTCACACACGTGCTCGGTGATACACTCTCTTCCCACATTATTGTCTCCAGTCATTGCTATTTAGTTTCCTGCCAGCAGACATGCAATTACGACCATATTGGTGGGATGCGTGAGGCACAACAGAGCGAGCTAATGCCGTTTTCCACGAGGCGGTCACTAAAGGCGGGAGGTAAATAGCCAGATATATTGTAAAGCCCTGCAGGACATCGATGGATGGTGTTGGGGTAATGACTGTATTACCATATGACCATAATTTTGCTTGTACCTTGTTTTCTTCCTCTTACACACTCATTGCTAGATCCGTTAAGGACCATAGACGCTGACGCCTGGCCACTATCCAGATTCTCTTCAGGTGGTCTCCTACGTGCTCTGCAAAGTGCGGAGGGAGGTTGGGGTGCTTTAGAAGGGCATCAGCAAAAAGTCCAGGCTGGTTAGTTTTTCTCTACAAAGTAGCAAGTGGGAATAGCTAAGTGCGTAGTGTACCTGAATGTTTGCTCCTTTCTAGCTCACAGGCACAACCCTACTCAGGGGTGACTACCTGCCTTTGAGCCCGCAGTGGGGAGAGGGAGAGCTGTGCTGCGGTTGCCCTTGCGACCCTTCTGTCAGCCGCCTCCCTTTTCGGAGCAGGGTGCCTCAAGCCCTGAACTCTCCTGGGGAGGAGACGTGAGGACGTCATCCTTCCCGTGAGTCACTCGGAGCGGCTGTAGCTTTGCGGAACGTCCTGCAAGGTTTGTGGTGCTGGAATGAGGGGGTACGAGGAGGAGCACGAGCAACTTTAGAATAGAATAGAATAGAATAGACTTTGTAGCTCTCTGGCTCTGGGTGCCTCGAATAGGAATGGCTCGCAGAAACAACCATGGGGCTGGGAACGGCCTCATCCTGTGCTCTGAAAAAGAAAACAGTTGCAACTGTATTTCTTGAAGGATCTGAGCCTGCTGCTGCGCGTTAGCCCTGATCAAATAGGAGTATTGTGCGTGCGGCTTCCAGGGAACTGAGTTGCTGCATCACTTAATAGTCTGGGTCCCGTGAGTTTGCCAGTCTTCCTTTTGTCATTTCAGACCCCATTATGCGCCGCATTTTGGGCATGTGTTGTTGCAAAGTGCTTTCTTCTGTACCTGGTATAGACAGAGAGTGCATACAATCTATGTACACACCAATTTGATCTTTAATTGTTTTAATGCAAAGGAAAAAGGCTTATTTAATGTTTCATAATGAATTGAGGAACATTACTTTGAAAATGCAGATGAACGTGAAAATTTCTAAAAGGAAATGGAAACTAGTTTAAAAGGAGTCCAATATTTTTGTGGAACATTTTCATGCGTAATGTGAACTGTCATTAAGGGCTCCATCAGTCTTTTAACAGCTGTGACTGGAATAAAAGCATAAAAGCTTAATGAGAAAAAGATGTTAAAAACTGAAGACCAAAAAATCACAACATTGAATTTGTGTTGTTGGAGTAAGCAAGCTAAGTAAACGCCTAACACGGGATAATAGAAATTTAGAGTAGAACTGTATGCTTGTCCTTTTAAATAAAGTATTAAGGATAAACGCTGAGAAACTGACCTAAATTTGACCCTGAATTTGACCATTTCAGTAAAGAGAAATTAAATAAATGCCATTTTGCCATTTAACATTTTATTTTTCCTGGAGCATAGCTATCATTTAAGTAGAAAGAAATTAAAAAACAATAAAGTTTGGTTTAGCTTTGTCATAAATGTAACTAGGAGGAGGGGAAAATTGCTGCTGATCAAATAGAATAGAGTTAAAAGCATCTGGTTCTGTTGATTATAAATATTATATAAAGATGTACTGTGGTTGATGATTTTCTTTATTACGCATGGGCTAATAGATGAATCCATGCTTTATTTTATAAAGCATAATATACTTTTCTTATTTAAAAGTGTTGCATTATAACATCTCAAAGGTACTCAAATCTATTATGTAGAAAAATTGGCCTACTTTTTGTGGACAGTTGCTGTAACTGTCTTTTCATATTTGATTGGGATACTACATCTTTAGCACAGACCGTAGCGCAATTGTCAGAGGTCATATGAGATGCTTTAGTTTGAAGCTGGTCGGTGGCTGTTTGATCTCTGTGGTAGCAGCCCTGACTGATCCATTGGGAGGGAAATCAGAGCTCCTTAACACAGGAGGAACCAGCTCTCCTCAGTTTCTGTCTCCCCAGCCATATTTCTCAGCCCACTCTGAGTCCCTCAGGATCCCTGTGGCATACTGCACCACCTTCCTCCATTTCCCATAAATTGCTTTTTGGAGCTGCAGAGATGACTCCTTTCAAATACACATGACTCAACCTGTAGATTTTTATGTCAACTCAATCCTTTTATTGATTTTTCTGTGGCAAGATGGGGACAGTGCAAGTGTTTGGTCAGGTTTTTCCATTAGCAGCAAAGAATGTACAAGTCCCTAGACCCAGGAAAGTCACCTTACGGATATCAGTTGTGTAACACAAACTTTCTTTTCGCTTTGAAGAATCTCTAAGCTGTAATTTTCTGTATGTATCTGGGTATGGTTGGAAATGTTTTCGACTTCAATTATCAGTCAGGCAACAAACTAATTTGTCTGGTAATCTGTTCCAAAAGCAGCCAGCACTTCTATTTCCACTTTTAGCCTTAGCAAAATTGAAAAACACAGCATCTGTCATTTCCAAGTTTCTAATACACTGGTCTAGATGTAGGCAGAATAAACAAAGGAATCTTTGGAGGTCGGGTTGTGAAGTGCAACAATAAATAAGGAAACATGGAGCAGAATGTAAAACTTAGAGCTAACTGCATTTCAAGAGCAACGTGGAGGCTGCTAAAAGAATTCAGCTTTATATTTTGGCAAAATAGAGGCTTACAATAAGCACTGGAGTTACACAAGATTTTATTTGGGTTTTAGTTTGCTCTTTTACCTTACATAAGTCCCTGTAGTACACAGTTTTGGTTTTCCTTCTGAAAGTGGCATGATTAGAATTCTATTTAACAACTAAACCAAGTTTTAATGGATTTTATTGGAAGTTGTGTAAGGTTTTCTGAAAAAGTTAGCATTTTTCTATGGTTAAGTAAGGAAAGACTAGATTAACAACTGGTTTCAAAAATTAGGCATTTTGAAGTAGGTTGATCCTACAGGTAGGCACTGTAGAAAATCAGCTGAAGAAGTAATTGAAATCTCATCATTTAAGTCAGAAGACCGTTCAACAATGAATGCAACTCTCCAGGAAGGTGTGATGTCCTTTTTCAACCTACTTTTAAAGAGAACTGTATGATTGTTAGCCTACCTTAATGCCCAGAAAGATAACTGAAACAAATAACTTCTAAAATATCCAGAGGATGATGTGCAGGGATTTCTGAGGAGGGATTTGCATCATGCGAACATGTGTCTGTGTGGGAGAGTGACAAGAATGCACAGCATGGGTCGTAGACCCAGGAGACTCATGCAGACCTTGTGGGCATCAGTTGTGTAGCAGGAACTGTTGTTTTCTTTTTGAAGGATCTCTAGTCCAAGGAGAAATTAGCAGTAGTTCAGCATCAAGCCAGAGAGATGTATTGACTGTATGGCTTAAAATGGTTCTGTCCAGAGTCTGTTAAAATTCACCATTTTCATTAACTATTCCAGAATAGACCACTGAGTGTGTTTTATTGAGGTTTGACAAACTGAGAAGTGCTGTTCATGCTGTGGAGTTCAGAATCTAGAATGGCCCTTGAAAACTGAAAGAAGAAAACCCTTAAAATTCACTAAGGGCAGGAACATTTGGCCATTCTTAATTGCGGGGGAAATTCCCTCCCCAAATGATGTAAACTGACATGGGATATATCATCAGTGTGAAGGAGCTTTTCCATTCTACAGAGCAGCGTTGAGGGTTGTGCTGGATCACTGTGGTGAGGTTTAGACACTATATGTGGAGAAAGATGTGGATCAATTGAAGAGAATCAAGGGAGAACCATCAAAAATATTTAGAAATCTATAAAACACAAGGGAACAGGATACTTTGAAAGGACTGAGTTTATACAGGCTAAAGAAGGTAAGATTAAGGCATGATGGGTGTTAGGAATTGTAAAATGCTGATGCAGAAAAGAAATATTATAGTGAGGAAGTAGCAATCTTGAATTTCAGAGAGGGAAATTTAGGCCAGGTGTTGGGAAAAGGTTTTCAACAGTAAGAATAGAGAAATACTGAAACGTGACTTACGGGTTGAATCTCCGTTACTAAAGGTTTTTAAATATAAATGAGAAACTGTGAGAAATGGCTAAACTAGAACTGATACTGCCTCTGCGTAATAGAATGGACTAGCTGGATGATCCCTGCCAGCTCTATTTTCTATTACCTTTCTCTTTTAATCATCAGGTGTACATCCCAAGGCTCCAATTACACCCATTTTCACACTTTCCCCTTGTGGTTAGCTTTTGGGAGGAAGCAATCACTCTCCCATGTTAATGACTAGACGTTCTATTAGTTTTACTCAGGCATCTTCAGAAGAAGCCGGATACTAGGTTCATATGCAAGACAAGCATCAGTTTTCATAGATGATTGTTAAAAATTGGAGCACCATTACCAGAATCAACTTTACTGAATAGTGTTTAGTCATTCCATTGTATTCAAGTAAAACCCTCATTTAGGAAGGTATTTTGGCTTTCATTTTCTTTTAATTAATTAAACTATTTGCTCTGCAATCAAAAATTTTTGGAGTCTCTGAGCCACAAGAGGGGAAAAAAAGTTCTAACATCTGGGTTTCTTTCCCTATTTTGATGCCCAGTAGGGTCCAGTAAATAACGGTTGAGTTTATTACTTATTATGCATTATTCATTGGGGCATCTTTTTTTATGATTCTGAAGTGATTTGTATGCTGCTGAGGAAGGTAGAGCACTATTGTCTGTCAGTGTACACGTTGCTTGGATTTCTCATTTTATTTGCAAAAATAATAAAAATTCTGCATCTTGTAGTAGTTCTTGGTCAAAAAGTTCCATTATCCTCCTTTGGAACATGGTCTTATGTGAAGAAAAAGCATACCAAGCACAGCTATTCTATTATTATTTAAATTATTCCTCTGTATTATTGGTTTTGAATATTTATTAGTTTTTTGATAACTTCTTTCATTATTCATAAAGGGTAGCCACACAGTTTGATGAAAAAAGCAGTACAATGAAACCTTATTTTGCATAGTTTGTGTCTTTCATACACGCTGTTCTCTGGCACGCTTTTTTAAAAAAAAAAAAAACTAACCAAAAAAACCCCAACAACCAAACAAAAAGACAAAAGCCTTCAAGGTGCTGGGAACCTCCGTCATGTGTCTTGCAACATCCCCTCCCTACTGGTTTCAGTGGGAGGGGAAACCATCCAGCACCTCACTACTCTATATGCTTTAGCATGGTTAGGGATGAAATAATAAATATACCCCAAGAGACATGGAAATGAAGAAGCAAAGGTCAGGAAAGATAGATATCTTTTCACGTACGATATGAAAAACTTGAAGAATTACCAATGTAGAGAGCAAGAAAATGGAAGGTTGGGTTAAGTGATTTATGGGGTTTTTTTTTGAAGCCCGCAAGACTCCAAGAAAGTGAGGGCAATTGCTGTACTGACTGCAGGATCTGTGTGTACGGAGAGTGTCTGACAGGAGTCAGCATCACATGCTTCACGGGAAGGTATCAGACCCCACAGTAAGCAGATTGCGCAAGGATTGTTTTCATACACTAGGTCTCGATCTCATCTCTAATATGCACAGGTTCATTTAAACCCTGAGATATAAGGTTTAGTGTCTGTTCTAAAGGTTTCTCATCACTACAGGTATGCATTGCTCTTAGCATTCTTGTTATCAATATACCTACAAAGTACTCTTTAGACATACTGGTAAATATTTGATCTCAACAGCAGTTTGCATCAGTGATATGATAATACAGCTTTTGTGCAGACCAATCATAGAATCATAGAATCATTAATGCTTCTGTTTATTGCTTTTGAATATGGTGTGTTCACCCTTCACTGACGATCCCCTTTCTCCTGTTTTATCTTTGACTTATGGCTTGCTCTCCTCAACTTGCGTTGCTGTGATGACCTACTAAAACTTAGAATATCTTTTGACCGACTGCCTTGTTTTCATTAAATCCTCCGTCTCTCCCAGACAATGTAGTGAATTTGGCATGTTAATGTGTCTGACCTCTTGTTTAATTGCACCAGTCTCTTGTGTGATACAAGTCCTTTGCCAACACAGCCTGCTTAAAACCTAAAATACAAAATGGGCCTCGGGAAAGGTTGATTTTTGTGTTAATGTTGTAGATCAGTGTGAGGCTTGCTTGACTCTGAAGAGCCTGGATTTTAAAAAACATGATAGTCCCGTGTAGGATTATTGTCCAATTTCTTTTTGTTTCCAGCTGAGCTGCCAGGATCATCTGCAATCAAGCTCTCCTCCTTGCGTGATCTTCCAGCTCAGCTGCAAGAATTGTACCAGCAGGGCTTCGTCTTGGCTGCTGTCCACCCTTTCGTGCAACCAACTGATGAAAAAGAGAAAACTCCCCAGGAACAAATCTTCAGGGCTGTGCTTATCAAGAAAACAGAAAGGTAAAGCACTTCCAGTGAACTGGGATAAAAATAGACAATGTGATTTCCTGCTGAGTTTTGACCTACATCAGGAAATTATAGCAGAGTTTACTGTGCAAGACTTGATTTTATTTTATTTGTGGGCTTGAATAGGCTTAACATGTTCTTCGTGTTTACAATTCGTCTGCAGTTTGGCAGGCGACTCAGAGCATAACAAGTTGAAATATGCTCTGTATTTTGGGATCCGTTGTCATGAGAGGCAAAGAAACAAGCCCTATGTCTGACAGTTTGCAAGGATGGTCCTCACGAGAGATAAGAATTTATTAGATTAAATTCAGACAGAAGAAATGTTTGCTTATAAAAGGCATATTTCGTGTTTAGACAGTTGCAGTTAATGCAATTAACTTGAGAACTGCAGTACCAATGCATGCTGCTTAAATTTATGTGTAGACTTCAGGCTCTTCTTTCCTCCAAACAATGCAAGTTCTTTTAACATTTCAGTCAATGCAAACTCCTTAAGTAAAAAGATGACTCTCCAGCTTTGTTCAGTCTCTTAAAATATATTAAGAAAATTTTACAAAATCAAAGCCTGAAGATGAATGCATGGGAATACTGTTATGTTTTAATCTGATTTTTTTAAAAAAAATCAATGGAATGAATAGAATGGCCCAGAAGAAAATTAAAATGTGAATTTTTATAAGCATATATTTATGATTTTTAGTTAGTGATGTAGAACACAATTGAACGTTACCCAGCCACTCACAACTCTGCAGCTGCCTGCGTTGTTCCAGCCATTCTGTGTGGTGTTCCTACCTTAGTGGCATTCCCCTGTCCACCCCTTCTTACAGTGACCTATGCTGAAGGCTGGGGGATAACTAAACCTTCATTTGCCAATCCTAGTCCTTCTCTTCGTGCTGATGCTTTAAGGAGAGGATGTAACTGGTTTAGACACCTCTTCATAACTAAACTAAAACCACCATTCAATTTGCTCGTAATCAGTTGGTAGCCATT
The DNA here is from genome assembly GCA_013399095.1 of Psophia crepitans. NCBI lineage: Eukaryota > Metazoa > Chordata > Aves > Gruiformes > Psophiidae > Psophia > Psophia crepitans. Next base: position 206,738 of record VWZZ01003788.1, on the reverse strand, counting down.
ACGGACGGGGTCAAGCTTCAGGCAGTGACCTAAGGAAAAAGTTTTGTATTTCATTAGCAAATATACGTAGGCATTAGGTGTCACAGGCAATTGTAGCTTCTAAAATAACTCTCAATTTACCTTAACTTGCTTTTAGTTTGATTAATACTGAACTTTCTGCTGGCTTGCCTGATAGTATTGTTTAAAGGGTTTCCAGTTTTATGGTCAAAATATAAAATGTTTGGCTGAACAGTGGACTTCTTGAGTAAGATTGGGCTGAACACCTCTGGTTTTGAGGCCTTGTTTTCCCTGCCTACAAAATACCCTGCTGCAAATAATGTATTTACATACCTGTTAGGTAAATGCTTAAGCACTTCTGCTGGATTGGGGTCCAAGAGTTCAGCATCTTCCGGGACTGAGCTGTGAAGACACATCAGGGAAAAGCAGCATTCTTCTTTGCAGAGTGATACAGTCTTCAAGCCAGAGCGCTCAGTGTGTCGCTGCTGTCTCGTACCGTATCCAGTAGTTTACATCTGTGCAGAATGATTGTGAAAGAGTACAAAATCTTAATTGCCTACTCACTCACTCGGGTGCCAGTGTTTCACACACTTTAGACAGCTGTAAATGACTGTACAAAATTGAAGACAGTGGAGAGTCTTGAACCAATTACATTTGCTTCTACATTCACACTCCATTTCTTTGCATTCCCTTATCTGTCATTTCTGAGTGCCTGGGGAAGCGGAAGAGGCTTGGTGCAGCGGGGAAAAAACAGACAAATGCCAGAAAGGGAAATGACATCAGCTTGGTGTTTCATGTAGTTTAAATGTTCTTGAGTTTGGCTGAGAGTAAGAGAAAAGCTGCTTCCATAGATGTGTGGGTGCAACAAGTGTTTGCGTTGCCAAGCGCAACGAAGAGATGGATGTTGCACAGATTTCAGATGACTGTGGCCTGCATAGAGACCAGCTATATTTGAATCATGAGTTTATCCCATTCCTCTAACAGCTGGTGAGAAAAAATATGTGACAGGAGGGAAAAAAAGACATGCTGTTAATTTTTTAATTAACTTTTCTCATTACACTGCTGGTAAAGAACAAATGATACTTTTTTCACTGAGGACTATTAGGTCTCTGACATCTATAAACTGTCTCTACCTGTTGAACTCTTGGTTAGAAGTTAAGATCTGCTTAAGATATTTGTTGATCTGTTGTAAGATTTTAGGAGTATAAGTAATCCAGCTGCAGTTGTAGGATCACTAGTAACATCATTTAATGCTCTGAAGTACAAAATGTTCCCCTGCCGTTTTCTGTAAGGGTGGTGCCAGGCGCTTATGGGGAGCTAAGGAGTCATAAAAAGCTCTGTACCTTGGTGTGGGACCCACCCTCAGGCTTCTGCAGTGCTTTCTGCAAAACACCTGAGGCTGTAGCTCCTTTCTTACTGCAGGGGTTTCATCATGGGTGGGTTCAACACTATATGCTTCATCTGTCAGTTGTCTGGCAGATCACAGGTATGGTTTTTCACCTTCCTATTTTTGTTGCCTGAAAGGAACAGAAATGAAATTGTTGTATTAGTGCCTTTTTTGGCACAGCAGCGTCAATTCTGTGTACATAGAGGCAGAGCTGAACACTTGAATTAGTCTTTAATCAGGGTTGCTCATGTCAGTTCTACGTTTTAAAATGAATGCTGTTGACTCACATTTTGAGGGCTTAGTTTTATAGCATTGCCTTTCCAAAGGGAGGAAGAGGCTATACTAGCTGCAGCAGATGATGTGCATCAGGAACTACACACTGCTGCTGTCGCTGAGATTTGCAGTGCCTTAATTCGTTGAAGAATAAAATGGAAAAGGTAGTGCTTAGACATGTTGTGCATTAAAACTCATGGGAAAAGTGCCCAAGAGTGTTATTCCTCTTATTTTGCCATTGTCCTGGGGTTTTAAAATGCTCAGTGTACATTTGCAATGTCCTTGTACATTTAACGTGACTTTTAAAGCCACTACAATAGTGTTGTGTTTGATCTGTACTGGTATCTCTGTGGCTTCATTATCTTAGCTATCTAATAATTTCTGATAAATAAGGAAGTAGGAGTCGTTCCTGCTCTAGGACATTTGAGGAAACACATTCCTAACATATATGAAAGCTGTAAATGTTGAAAAGCAAGGTTTGTCCTTTGGAAATGTTAGGGAGAATATGAAAGTAAAGGACAGGTTTGTTTGTTTCACAATCAGGACAACTGATTGCACTGCAAAAAGTGTCATGTTCAATTAAAGTAAATGAAGTAAATACAGGAGTATTTAATTCTTTAGAGAGACTGGGTATGAAGGTAGTCTACCAGGTAGCTGAAGGACTCTGCCATTGCTCAATTAAATTTAATATAATAAATTTAAATATTTTCCTAGCACCTAATTGCATTGTGCACACTAACCAGTTGATCAGAAATGGTTTGGAAGTCGAATAGAGTCGAGTCAGATAAAGGAATTTTAATGCTCCTGCGAATACTTTCTCTCTCTAAATTTCAGTGGACTTCTTAATTAAAAAGCAATTGATTTTTCTACTGTCTCTGCTGAGTTCTGAGATACTTGGGTTTCTTGGAGAAGGCATCTCATAAAAAAATATGTAAAGAAAAATCTTCAAGCCCAGGTTTTTACAGGGTTTTTCCTGAATGCGGAGAAGGCTCCAGGTGTGAAGTGTAGCCCCTGGCCTGCTGGTTCGCGTGGATTCACACTTGAGAAAAGTTGATTCACACTGATTTACACTTGAAGATGAGAATCTCGGGGAAAGGGATATACAGTTGTACCCTGGAAAGCACGAGCGTGTGACAGCGTATCTCTCCTGGCGGAAGGGACAGGGGAAGGTCTGTGCATTTGGGATGTTCTGGTGAACCAAGATAAGGAACGTAGCGCACGTTGCTTACATCCCCCCAGGGAACAGAGATCATTAGTTCTTCGTGTGTGTAATAACCTTTCTCTCTTTGCCCTTTTATTTTCGTTCTCGCTGGTTTTTAATATAACAATCTCTGTTCAGGTGTCTTGTGCACGTTACTATTTTGGACAGGTTGTAGTTGTTGCAGATAACCTGTTCCCTGTGAAGAAATTGCAGTCAGCCCTTGAACAAAATTCTAACAAAAGCATAGTACAAAGCTGCTTTAATTTATTCCCAGCTCCCTGTAGTGTGACACCCTGTCTGGTAGCTTGAAGTTTCAAAATCCAATGCCAATGAAAATGTTTTAATTTCACTTTCTAAATACGCTGCACCAGAAAGCAAGCTCCATTCTCTTCCACTAGGAAAGACACATGGTCCAGGCTTATAAACTCTCTGCCTGCAATGGTTCTGATGTGTTTGCAGGTGCTCCATTTCACCACAGTAGAGTGAAGCAGGGGATATAAATTGAATTTCAGAGAGGTCTTTCTCTCCATTGCTCCATCTATATGTTAGGACATACCCTTCTACAGGTTTTGCCTACAAACCGTCAGCACTCAGCAGGGAAATGCTGCCATGCAGGAGTAGACTAAGTAATATAATTTAAGAATACTTTTTTAGAGCAGACTTCTATGTTTACCTCAAACAACTTTGCAGCTGTTTTCCCTTTCTGTAAAATAATAGTGTCAGGTGTTCCAGTGATTCACTTGAAGAGATGATGCTGATTCTATTTCTATAATTTCCCTATGTTCATTAATCCTGATGAAGTGCAAACTTTCATCACTTACCCAAAATAATTCTGTTTATCTACAAAGGAATTTAACAGACCGAGTTCAAAAGTTTAATAGTAAACCAGGATTTTTACAGTTTCTTTTTTTTTGTTGTTTTTGTTGGTATGCAATGTTATTTCCAAGTGATTTTAATTAATGGCATCTTCTGAAATTGTGGTGGGTTGATGCTGGCTGGAGGCCAGGTGCCCACCAAAGCTGCTTTGTCACTTTCCAGCTGGACAGGGAAGAGAAAATATAGCAAAGAGCTCCTGGGCTGAGATAAGGACAGGGAGAGATCACTCACCAATTGTCATCATGGGCAAAACAGACTTGACTTGGGGAAATTAGTTTAATTTGTTACCAATCAAATCAGAGTACGATAATGAGAAGTAAAACCAAATCTTAAAACACCTCCCCCCACCCCTCCCAGGCTCAGCTTCACTCCCAGTTTCTCTACCTCCTCCCCTCTGGTGGCACAGGGGGATGGGGAATGGGTGTTGTGGACAGTTNTGGGTCCCTCCCACGAGGTGCAGACCTTCAGGAGCAGACTGCTCCAGCGTGGGTCCCCAACAGGGTCACAAGTCCTGCCAGCAAACCTACTCTGGCGTGGGCTCCTCTCTCTCTCCACGGGGCCACAGGTCCTGTCAGGAGGTTGCTCTAGTGCAGGCTTCCCATGGGGTCACAGCCTCCTTCAGGTGTCCTCACCTGCTCTGGTGTGGGGTCCTCCACAGGCTGCAGGTGGAATCTCTACACCCCATCACCCCTTCTCCATGGGCTGCAGGGGGACAGCCTGCCTCACCATGGTCTTTACCATGGGCTCCAGGGACATCTCTGCTGCAGTGCCTGGAGCATCTCCTCCCCCTCCTTCTTCACTGACCTGGGTATCTGTATGGTTGTTTCTCCCACATATTCTCACTCTTCTCTCCAGCTGCAATTGCTCTTGGTGGTATTTTTCCTTTCTTAACTGTGTTATCCCAGAGAAACTACCACCATCGCTGACAGTGGCATTGGATCTATCAGACATGGGGGAAACTTCTGGCAGCTTCTTTCAGAAGTCACCTCTGTAGCCCCTCACTACCGAAACCTTGCCATGCAAACCCAATACAGAGATATACAGCTAAGTTTTTATGTCCTCTGTGTCATTTAAAGTCTGGAATTACACAAAATGTGGAAAATGGATTTATGCAAAGTCTGGACTTACAGAAAATGTAAGTAGCTTGTTGTAAATGGAAAAGATTGAAATGGCTTAAACAACTTGAAATAACTTATATGACTTGAAATGACTTAAACAAGACAGTTGCCATTGTGTTGTTTCTTTGATGCTGTGTTTGCATTTCCAGTTGTCATATTTGCTTAATTATGTTGACTGAAGGAAATACTGATTTTTCACACCTGAAAGACCAACTCTTTTCACTCGATTTCTTTTCAGTCATACTAAACTCCCCTTTTAATATAGTGAACAGCCCTTCCCATGACAGAAGGGAAAACTGTATTATACCAAGGAACTGATGAAGTATGAAGAGACATAATTCTGTTGGGAAAAAGCAGCAGCCTGTGGAAGCGTTATGCTTTGCAAAATCTTGGTTTGGTCATCTGGCATTTGGATTTGCACATTTGCCTTGTGAAGGCAAGGGAAAAGGTTTCTAAAAACACCCAGAAACTCATCAAACTTCTGATTCTTAGCTGTTTGGGACACCTTCTAGGCCCAGAAAACTTTTCTTCTCTTCAAGCTTTTTTGATAGACACTTGAAACAGGGAGTTCTTGCTCTGACTTTGTGTAGAATTCAGTGGAGAGAGCCTTGAGCCATGACTAGTGCCTCTGCCTGACAAGCTTGTCCTTGGGTTTCTGTGGATGTTTCTTCATTTTGTATGTGAAAATTTTTCATGCCATGTTTGACCTTCAGTGGCACATCACTGTATAAAACATACACAGCGGTCTTGAGCTTTCTTGGAGCAAAACTTGACACACACACACCTTGACCCCTCCTCTGTGTCACCGATAAAGATGTTAGATGTGACAGGTCCCAGGTTGCAGACCTCTGGGTGGGGACTTCACTTGTCAGTGGCCTCCAGACAGGGTGCCACCGTTATCTGTAGAACTGGTTTTTACTCATCTGGTTTTCCAGACTGTAGCACCCTGACTTGCATACCAGAGTAGCATGGGAGTCAGTGCCAGACCTCTTGCTAAAATTGCCATCAGTGATAACCACTGCCCTTCCTTGACTTATTCACAGATCCACGCATTTTAACATCAAAGGCAAACAGGTGGTCAAGTATGATTTACCCTTGCTACATCCACGCTGGCTGTTCCAACCCTCCTCTTCGCAGGCATTGACAAAAGATCTCTGCAGAAATATAGGAACTCTGATTGAAGGAGTCTTGCAACGGTACAGTCTGACCAAAAAAAAAAAAAAATCAAGGATCTCCTCTAGTGCTTCTGTGCTTGCTTGAGTTCTTGAGAGTAGATACTTCGCATTGGTACAGTATGTTTTTAATTTAAATGTAAACACGTGTGTGTGTATGTGTATCTCTTTGGTTTTCATGTAGGATTTAGGCTTGAATATGGCAAACGTCTGACCTTACCTTCACAAGCATTAGGATCAAACACGTTTTGTGTGCAAATGCAGTGTGTGTTGTTGATCTCAGCAGGCTGATTTCAGCTTGCTGAAGAGATAATATTTATTCCATACCCCAAGAGTCAACAGATATCTTCCTTTAGCTCACGGGACAATGGCTTGAGTTTCTAAAGCTTGTTATTAGATTCAAGTTCAAAGAAATACATATTTCCTCACAACAATTTTTGACGTTGACCCAAAATAAATGTTCTTTCATCTGTGTTATAAACACTGCACATTAAAGATGCCTGTGTATCCATATGGGCCTGAACTTTTCTCAAGAAACTCTATATGTTGTCATTAAAAAAAGTGTATAAATTTTACTAACAAATAATGCCTTTTCCACTGGTAAGGTTTCCTATGTAAGAAAATCCTACTGAAGAAAATACTTAAGTAATAAAGTTAAAACAGTGCAACGTGGGTTAAAGTTGATGTTGTTATGACACAATATACCTGCTTTTACTTTTGTAGAAAGTGATGTGTTTGTTGGGTGGGCATCATAAAACCTATGGGTTTTTAATTGCTGCCTTCTTGGTTTTCAAATACTGTAGTTCTGCTACATTTTTAACCTAGAGTGATGCAGATACCAACTGCTCATTTTGATCACCTTGATGTGGTTTTATTTTTTTGTAACGTAGATCAGTTTTTTCTAAATGTACAGTTATATTTTTGAACTGTAGAGATATTCCTATGTAGTGGAAAAATCTCAAAGCTGCACTTACATTCCCAGCATCATCTTAATCAAACAGCCATTTTAGAGCATCTGCACAGCTTACAAGGGTCCTTTCGGCTTTCCTTATTCATGGGCATGGAGAACTTCAGGAAGATTGGGACCGAATGTTGGGTCCCTCATTTCCTTCTTGTATCTGAAAAGGATTGGAAATCCAGTTTGTAACAGACACAGAGTTGTCAGCTTTAATAGTTACTCTGCAAGTTACTGGTACTCTGCAGCTGGTAATGGTTTATCTACCATGAAACGGTGCTTAACTGCAAACAGCTGTACAGGAAATGACAGCCTACTGAAACAACCATCATAAAATATTTTTGGTCAGTGAACTTCCAATTATAAGTAAAAATCTTATTTATTCTATGCATTTTCTTCTTATTTAGTGGCACTAGAGGTCCTGTTTGGGATTCAAGATGCCACTTTTTAAGACTGTGGTCCTCAGCCTTTTACATATCAGTATCGCTTGAGGGTACCCTCTACTCCCTGCCTCGACCAGCCTGCAAACACCGTCCCTCTGTACAGCGCCAGGTAGACTGAAATTCCCTCTCAGCTCTTTGCCACCCCCTGGTTAAGGTTGTCGATGGTGGTCACTGAGAGCACCCACAGTGGCAGAAAAATCCTGCTTCAGGAAAATTGATAAAGATGAACAAACAGTGAGATCTATAACAACGGAAGAAAAACAAATGAAAGCCCAGGGTGTATAAGATACATTGAAATTTTCTGTCAGTCTCCGTGATTAATCAGTGGTTATCCTCTCCTGAAGTGGTGGGCAGGAGAGTGCCCTTCCCCACTGCAAGCGATGCTATGACATTGTTCACACTGTCCCTTCTGCTCCCTCACAGGTATCGCAAAATGTCTTATAGTGAGTACAGCCTTACTGTATCCAGGTGTGCTTTTTTCAGGGCTGAGCCATTTTTTAATTAACCCAGGGGTTTTTTCATTAGAGGAACGAAGGTAATAACCCTCAAATGTTTGCAGACAACGAAGGGAGGAAGATTGAGTTTTCCAGCTGAGGAGTAAAAAGAGAAGAGGAAGAAACTGCTGACGGTACATTCTGAAGAAAAGGAAGATCTTTCAAACTGTTGGGGCTTACACATTTTTTTGACTAAACTGATCTCAGTATTTCTCTTTCAGTTTCTGTTGAGAAACATTTTATGGTGGGAAAGTAGAAATTAACTTTACATAAAACCATTGCTTTAATTTTAAAATATTTTATACATTGGACTCCCAGCTTGTGCTAGAAACCTGATAAGAGACTCCAGAGTATGGATTACTGGGTTATTTCTCAAATAATTTATTATCAGTCTTCTTTCAGAAGAGAACAGGGGAATGCAAGTGCAGGGACAAGACAGAAGTCAGGAGACCTGAGCTCTGCTTTTGACTTTTCCCTCTGATCTTGATGGATATTTGCATTTTGAGGGTCCTAATTCATAGTCTCTAATGAAAGTGGTCCTAAAAGTAGTCTCATTAAATGAATAAAACTAAAAATGTAATAATTTCTGTTCGGTATAGAATTTACCTGCAGAATATTTAGCTATTTCTCTACAGCTATGCTACTAATATTCAAGGACTTTGATGATAGACTTTTATGATATTTATTAAATACTTTGTGATTAATTATTAAGTGCATTGTTTATTGTAGAGAGGCTGGAAATAATTTCTTGCCCACCTGGATTTTCTCAGAAAATTATTTTTGTGATCTGTGAAATCCACAGCTATTTATTATTTTCATGTGAAAAGCTATGGCTTTTGTTTCATTTGTTTGTTTTTGATAGAATAATAGGCTCTTAAGTGTTTCCTAAAAAGGTGAAAGCTACCAGTATAGCCAAAGACTTGCCTTTAACATATGTGGACATACTTTACTTGAAAGCATGGAAAAATACTTTTTGGTGACTTTGAGTACTTCTGTTGGAAGATTTTTAACTAAAGATTTTATGGCTTTTGGTAGGATCTGTTATGTGTGTTCTGTAAAATAATGTTCCTAGCAGAGTGCAGTGTTATTTGATGCAATTTCTTTCATGAGCCCCAGTGCAGAGGTAGCTCCAACACTCTTAGAGGAAGCATTCACTGTCTCCTGTTTGCTTAAATATTTACAAGCAGTAAGTGTATTTCAAAATGAGTGCTTGTTAAGGGAGGAAAAATAAACAGGTTATTTTAAGCAGTTGCAGTATGAATCACTATGTTTTTATGGATATAATTGGTATGTCAGGTAATTCATACTCCTTTCAAAGAAGTTGGAAGTAAGTCCTCCAACATTCTGCAGGAAACCGGAGTCCAGGGAGCTGTCGAGGGGGAGGAGAAGAATTAGGAGAGAGTGGTTCAAGGGCAAACTTCCCTCTTCCTTAGGCATGTGTAGAAACCTCACCAATAGAGGATGTTGAAAAGAGTTTGTTTTTACAGATAGTCAGTGGGTTTAAACATGAAAATTCAGTGTTTCTCATTCTTTTGGAGGAAGCAAGGTTTTATGTTTGTCACAGCAAGTCTTTACAGCAGTGCCAAAGTTTGCGTGGAGACTTCAACAGGCTTCAGTGAAAGAGTGGGCACAGGAAGGATTGTGCCTCTGGGTTTGTCCCATTTTTTTTCCTGTTCCTGGGACTCATGTTAAATCATAGAATCACAGAATAGTTTGGGTTGGAAGGGACCTTTAAAAGTCATCTAGTCCAACCCCCCTGCAATGAGCAGGGACATCTTCAACTAGATCAGGTTGCTCAGAGCCCCATCCAACTTGACCTTGAGTGTTTCCAGGGATGGGGCATCTACCACTTCTTTTGACAACCTGTTGCAGCATTTCACCACCCTCATTGTAAGAAATTTCTTCCTTATATCTAGTCTGAATCTACATTCTTTTAGTTTAAAACCATTACCCCTTGTCTTATCACTAACAGGCCCTACTAAAATGTTTGTCCCCACCTTTATTATAAGCCCACTTATATGAGTACTGAAAGGCTTCTATGAGGTCTCCCTGGGGCCTTCTCTTCTCCAGGCTGAACAAGCCCAACTCTCCTTCTTCGTAGGAGAAGTGTTCCATCCTTCTGATCATGTTTGTGGACTTACTCCAACATGTCCATGTCTTTCCTGTGCAGAGAACCCCAGAGCTGGATGCAGTTATTCCAGGTGGGATTTCATGAGAGAGGAGTAGAGGGGGAGAATCACCTCCCTGGACCTGCTGGTCACGCTGTTTTTGATGCAGCCCAGGATATGGTTGGCTTTCTAGCCTGTGAGCACACATTGCTGGGTCACGTCCAGCTTTCCTTCCACCAGTACCCCCAAGTCCTTCTCCATGGGGCTGCTCTCAATCCCTTTGTCCTCCAGCCTGTATCGATACTGAGGGTTGCCCTGACCCAGGTGCAGGACCTTGTACTTGGCCTTGTTGAACCTTAGGAGGTTCACATGGGCCTCCTTCTCGATTGTCCAGGTCCCTTTGGATGACACTCAGGTGTGTCAACTGCACCACTCAGCTTGGTGTTGTCTGCATGTAAATAAGCATGGGTAGTGTGGCATATACTTCATTTTTGGGATTTGGTATCTTAACTTTGAATTTGAGCTCTACTATTTTAGAGTCTCCAGGCGGGGAGTATGGCTTCCTCAGCCAGGCTGAAAGGGAGCTGCCGTGAGTGCAGTAGATTGCTCCAGCAAGGGGAGTGTTTGGTCCTCACGTTTGCAGAGGTTTGGTGTTGTCCCCCCAAAAATGGGATTGGTTGTCTAAAAAGAGCTTGATTCCTTGATGCCTGTTCCTAGTAACCCAGTTTTGGTTTGTTACTGCAGTAACCAAAGCACTGGAGAATTGTGTTTGCTTTGTTTGATGTTGTACGGACTTAACATTGCAATATCAAGTGGTAGTTTTGATGGTTTATTGATTGCTAGAGCGTTAGAGCGCCCTAGCTCATACTTATTTCTCTTTGGAGCATGGCTAGATAACATGAGAACTACATTTCCAGTTAGTCATATTCAGATTTTAGAAAAAAAATGTAGGTATAACAGCACGTACTCTAGCAGGGAGACTTACTTAAGTTTATTTTTATGTTCTTGAGTTCATTGAGTTAATCTGTGGCGGAAAATGTGCACAGAGTAGATTATATTATCTAGGACTTGATCTAGATGAGAAAAAATGTTTGTCTGCAGTTCATGTGTTGCCCTTCACAAAATGATTTTTTTCCTCTTGACTTTCCTCTTCCTTTTTTCCTCCTTTCCTCTTTGTTCTCTGTACTTAAATTAATTTCTGTGCGCCTCTTACAGAGAAGTAGTGGTGGAACACCTTTAGTCCCCAATAACGATTTCTGTAAATGCTGTAAAGATGTTTGGAGATTTTCTATGGGCACCAATGGTTTGTTAAAATTTTTGTCTGGAGTCAAGAACAGAATGGGACCACGAGTTATGAGAAGAATCTAGAAAGGATGGGAAAAATGAGTAGGGAAAGAGCTTCAGTGTTCCCAAACCATAGTACCACCTGTCCTACGTGTAAGTGAGATAGGAGAAATGAAGTGAGAGTATAGCCTGCGTGAAAGTGGGAGGATCGAGTACAAAACATAACGTCATGTGATGGTTCAGAAAGTTTCTGCAGTATTGCCTAGGAAACACACTGCCAGTTCGCAGTCAGCAGCCTACGCATCTCATGGCTCCGAGTTAACTGTCAGCAGCTCGGGAAGGCCCCTGGGACCATCTGTATCTGAAGCGTGTTTTACGTGTCACACAGTCTCAGTCCCCAGAACAGGGCTTTTACACACAGACTTGCTTTTGCAAGCATGGCAAGCCTGCAAAGCCCTTGTTTTGTTGTTTCGCTGCTTCCTCAGCACTCTCGGATCACACTTCTGCACCTTTCTTCCTGTCCTGTAGGTACCCAGTGCATCAAGTGACTCCTGACCAGGGTTCGTTCGTTACTTCAAACTAGATCTTTTGATTCTCCATGTGGGATGTTAAGAGAGCTACTTTGTTACTAATCCCAAAAATTATAGACTAGCTTTTATTTTTGTGCATTCGTCCACCTATTCTCCTAAAGAACTGCTAAACCGAATAATTCTAGATTTCTTCAGCTGGTCAGCCATATCAGTTTCCTTTCATGGGAGTCCAGAGGAGATGAAAACTGCCTTTAGTAGCACTGCTTTTCAGTGCACGCCTACAGACTGTTTCTCAAGATCGTTCAGGATAACTTCCAAACTTCCCCTTTGCATATTTTGACCGATAGCATGTTTCCACAGCACTGATTTGTTCAGCAACATATACGACAGATGCCATACGGTTTGAATTATTTTGGGAGTTAGTGTCTTCTGAAAGAGAAGGGATTTCACACATAGCTTTATATTTCTCAACAACAAAGCATAAGGTAACACTGAAGGAAGGACTACTTTGACTAGCCCCTGATTTTAAAATGGCTTAGAATGATGGTAGATAAGAGAAGGGATTGCTTTAATGACTGTCCGTGAACATAGCCTATGTCAGGCTGCCCTGTGGGACCCAAAGGATCTGTCAGCCCGTTGTGTTGGAACCTGCTTTCTGCGTATTCTGAGTTATATCACCTGTGTGTCTCCTTGGTGTTGGCCGTAGATGCCAGGCTGGCAAAGTGTTTCTTGGACAGATAAAGAAATTTGGAAGTCCCCGAGGCACTCCATTGTCCAGTCATTTCCTTCCCTAGAAAGTAGGTGAGATGCTGTAGCTGCTGCTTGTCAGAACTATGTTGAGCTCAATGGAGTAAATGTGCTGGAAGATTAGGTCTCCATGGAAAATATCTATAAAGGGGATGTCTGGGTATCCAGTATTAAGAACAGAAACTGATTCTTTTTTTCTGTCTGTCTCTTTAGGTCTCCCAAAGGTGATGTCCATAGTGAAGGCTATGTCTTGGAGGTAGAGTGCTGCTCCTCTTCAAACCAGCTTTCAGACAAAAAGGAGATACCTGAGTTTGTTAAGAAGGTGCGTAGAAAAAGAAAAAGGCAAAAAGTGAAATACAGCATGCTTTTATTTGCACTATAATTACTGCTTCTAGTTCTATTAGTTTGACAATAGGAATATGTGTATGTTTCGTGCAGTTGAAATGCTGCACTAGAATTTTGTGTTTTGTAATTTTGAGTATCTGAATGGCAATTTTATACTTGTTGAGAGAAAAATGCTCAATCACATTATGAGAAAAAGATTTGTAGTATCACAGAAGAGTGACCTCTCACAGATGATATCAACTAAGTCACGAATGAGAAGACAGTCCTAAAATGGTATAAACATTTTTATTTGAAACAATGTATGTAATTTCCTTTTTAATGTCAAAATATCCTGCTGGATAGTACTATAGCTAAAAGGCCTATTAGCTCCTGGAATCCCTCAGATTGTGTAAGTTTTGTTTCACTATCACATGATGTTAGCAGATGGAGATGGTACCGGTCACCTAAATACCTTTGTCATCCAGAATAGTTTTGCTTTCAATAGAGTCTTATATCTGCTGGAAAATCTGAAAAGAACCCAGCACTTCTTTTTGTTGCTTGCTTTCTAAATTTATCTTTGATGCTGTAATATTTTGCCAGACTGGAAATTAGCAGGTTATGTCCATTTTAGTGAAGACAGATTCATTGTGCATGTTTCAAATTTTGCAGCATCTGTTGTGTCCTATTGCATGTTATAAAAACTAGCATTAAATACTATATTTACTTAGCCACATGGTGTAAGAATACTGTGAGTAGGCATACTCCCCTAACTTTAATCCATCTTGCAGCGATAATAGTTAATAAAATTTTGTAGCACAAATTTCAGCACAGGCTGTATGAGGTTGACAGGGACTCAGCTTGACAGACTGCACTCATGTTCAATCTTCCCTTTTTACTATGAATTACAGAAACTGAATCAGAAATAATGCAGCTATGACTATCTGGTCGTCATCATCATCATTATACTTAAAAGATATATAGATTTTGGTATCAGAACTGAAGTTTTCTGACACTTACTAATGTTCAAAAGATGGAGTCCAAATTTTGTTAGAGGGTTTATTGTGTTACTGCACTTCTGTTCTGACGCTGTCTTCGATTATTTCAATATATTCACACGTAGACAAAACTGGTATAGTTCCTGTGTGTCAGTTTCAACACGTTTGATTTTGTTCTTCAGTTCTTTGAGTCAGAGTGGAAAAATAGGTTTATCTGTCACAACTGGGAGCAAAATTTTATATCATTGCAACAGAAAATTTCTTTGCATTTGTATCTTCAGAAAGAGTATGGCTAACGTGAAAACAAGATGACAATCCAGGAGTCAGCTTATTTCCATAAATATCCAATTCTGAGGCTCTTTAGAATACTTTTCTAGACATGGAAATGTTTCCATTGGTAGAAGCCATTTGATTATGGGGTTATGAAGATGCCTTTTTGAAATATAGTCATTTAAATTTTAATAGCTAAAATGTATATTTACTGTTTCTGTGTAGGCTAAGTATGTCGCTCATCCTCAGATGTTATTTGATGTAGAGAGATTTGAAGTTCTTTGAAGCTGTTGCTGTCAAGTGTGTGCTGTGACACTGTCTATATCTGATTAAACACATTGTGAAAGTCTCAACACTTTTATGTAAATCTAACTCAGGAAACAGGACTTGTTTGGGAAGAGGAACTAATTGTCATATTAACTAATTTGTCTGAGCAAAAAATGTCCATTGCTTTTAAGGGCATACAAAACAGATGCTCACAAATGAAATAAATGAAAAATAAAGGACATTCCTCAGAAAGAAAGAAGCAACAAAATGCTGTTAGGGCAATTGCTTACTTTCAGAGAAGAACCACCCTGTAATTCGTCTCAAATTATTGAATATAATTGAAGTTAACAGAGTGTTGTAATTGAATAGGCAAATCCCTGATCACAGAGCTTTTCTTAACAGAGGCTTTTAGCACAGATTTACCATCTTACTGTATTGCAAATTACTGTATTTTTTTTAAAAAAAGATACCAAATAGAGAAGCCATATTTTCAAAACAAAATAACAAGTTACAATTTTCTCCAACTATGAATTTAGTAGAAAAAATTCCTCTACCCTGAGAAAATAAATTTTATTATGCACTGCTGAGCAAGTATTGTTTACATGGAGTTTGAACAAGAATGCAATTTTAATCACTTCTTTTCTCAATTGACTTTTTGTTGCATTGAAAATGTATCTCATATTGAATATTAACTGCTTGCTCCTGGCAAACACAAAACAATTTTGCAATGGCATACAGCATAGGGGATACCTTCTTCTTCTTCTATTACTCCATGTAAATGTTTTAAGAGCAAGGAAGTAGAAACATGGAAGTTACTTCACCTGGAGAATGCTTCTCACTCACTGAAGCAAACTGCCTCAGTACAATGTTGATTATAAAACATTTAAGAAATGCCAAAGACAACTCTCCAGTCAAACCTGTGTTCTGTTGCTTGAGATCCTTCTGCGCTTCAGGACTCTGTCCCAATTCTCTACTGTTTTCTGTCCATTCTCTACTTGTCTTCTGAGGTTTCTGACTGTGGTAAGAGCCATGAAAGACAGGAGACAGGTATTGGGGACATAATGTTGAATGGGGTGCACTCTTCCAGTACGCCACGTTCTGTTTGTTCTTTCCTATCTGTGGGTCTAGTGTTGCTCAACATGTCCTGAAGAGCTCAAACAATCCCATGATGTCTTTGCCATTTAATTCCTGGGCAATGAAAGAAGTAACTTAACTGCTGTGTATGTACTTCACTACTGAATTGGTATTAGCGCTCCTGTCTTTAACTCTCAGACAAAACAGAGATTAGAGATTTGCTCGTCTGCTTTTTAATGAGCAAAGCTAACTTCTGAACTTCTGATCGCTGTGGCTCAGATCATCCTGAAGTTGTTGCAAGTCTGAGATGTTATTTCTAAGGTACTGTATTTTGTAATACTTTGACTGGTGTCTCATCTTAAATAGGGTAGCCTTTAATTACTTCCTTAGTTGCTCTTTATTTCTGTGTATCCTGTTATCTTTTTTTTTTTTTTTTTCATCTGAGAGTGTTCTCCTGAATCTGCTGAGACAAGTAAGGGAAGGAGAAGCTAGGCTGATATCCCAAGAAAAGAGTTATTTTGGATACACAGTCTTAGGTGAATGCCAAATATGTTTCTCATGACCTTTGTTTTCCACATCAGAGTTACGTGCTATGGAAGAACTGTAACAGAAAGAAGGTCTTAGGCCTGTGTTCACATCTTTGTGGTGTTGAGGAAAGGTTAGGAAATGGAGGATAGTTTCTTCACCGTTTCTTCCCAGTTCTGACTTTTTAAAATTTAGTAAGCACATCTTTGTATTCTTGGTTGCCTGCATAATAATACTCCGTCAGAAGGAAATTCTTGTATATCAACTTTTTTTCAGTTTGGCCCTATTGCAGAGTTCATATTTCTTGTCCCTGTGGACTCATTATCCTTCCCTAGGGAGGTATGAGGCATGAAGAAGTGTGGTTTAAAAATGACGAAGCTTAACTGAATTCCAAATGCAGGCATCTTCCTTTTGTGTTTTTGACTGCAGAAGGACCTCTCCCTGCCATTCTGTCCTTACTTGACTCAGAAATGAGGCTAATTTCTTCCAACAAACCTAAGGTTGTAGAGATGACTAATTGGTTTTGCATTTTCAGAAGTGGACCAGTTCAGCTCGGAACATGACTGCCATCTTGAAACACCTATGTAATGCTTATCTTGCAACGAAATCTGCCGTGTGAGACAGTGTTTGTCAAATCTGCTCATTGCCGTTGTCTCTGTTCATAGTCTGGGTGAACTTCAGTGACCGCACAATGTGCCATTGCCAGTACTAGCTCAAAACCTGCCAGTAACATGTCACTCCCCTACACGGTCCTCTGAACAACTTCTGTAGTCCAAAGTACCCTAGAAATAATCTTCATGTAGTAGATGTAGTGACTTTGCCCATAAGTGTGTTGACATTTATTTTCTGGTAATAGCATTGCTGGGTCAAGGAAGTGATGGTACCTCTCTGACTGGAGTGAGTGGGACCCAAGGTAGGAATATGCCAACAAAACACATTGCAAGGACGCTGCCACCCGTGTACTTGTTCTAGAGTTGTCATCTGAAACAGTGGCCAGCAGCTCTCCATGGTATGAAGGCAAGTTGCGTAGGGAATTGGGCTATTTCGAAAGAAAGGCCATACAACACTGACACTTGTATGAAGAACGCACATCCTACATTGTTGAAAGGATCTACTGTATCTGAGCCTTCTTGCCAGTTTTATGGACTATATAGTGTTATATAGTGTATAGTCAACTGCTATTTACTGGGATTTTTCTAAATGTCTTTTAAAAAAGAAAATGTTATCAGGAGTAGAACCAGCATGAGGAATTAGTATGTTTCAAGTGTTAGTTTACGCACTGGGAAAACACATTACTACCAACAGGTTTAAACTGTAGTTGAACTTACTCAGTGTACTCATGAAAGGCGAGACATTTCTTGGAGGGGTTTGATCCTCCTGCCCTTTACTTGCCCTCACCCCTTTGGAGGGAGCAGCAGGCAGGAGACTGGCTGAGTGGTCTGGTAAGGAGCTGCTACATGTCCCAACCCAACCACAGGTCAGTCTCACTGCATATTTCTCCATATCTATGCTTTTATCAAACCACCAAGATACCTTTTTTCCCTGCTGTCTTGTTTTTTCTCTCCATTCATCCCTAGCTGTTTTGGTGTTATCAAGATGGCTGCTCTCTTGGTTCATGCACGTTGTTTTCTAAAGAGTCATGTGTGTTATGGCTCTAATTTGTGAAATGGTTTTGTATTAGTATTGCTGTTAAAAGGTTAATTCTTGAGCTGCTTGTAAGTTGCTAGGTAGAAGCAGGGTTGCAGTGTTTAGGAGGACTTCTGTTTCTCCTTTAAAATAAAAACTGAATGCTTCTATGAATTCTCAAGAGCTTTTAAAATATTTTTCCATAGATGTTCCTGGTCAAGGGAGTGATTCAGCCCTGACGTGGCTCTTCACTTATTTCCTACATATTTACCCACATCAGAATGAGCCATTTGTCTTATATGATCAAAACAAGGCACTCCCATGTATCCACATAGTGTGTGAAAGCAGTATTAAACTATTTTGATCTATCAGTCTTTAAGTTTTAAAACTCTCTTTAGCATCTAACTAGGAAAGAGCAAGAAGATGTGGAAGAGGTTGGAGATTAGGAGAAATTTCTTCTCGGAAAGGGTGGTCGGGCATTGGAACAGGTTGCCCAGGGAGGTGGTGGATTCCCTGTCCCTGGGGGTGTTTAAAGAAAGGTTGGATGTGGTACTTAGGGACATGGTTTAGTGGGTAATAGGTGGGGGGGACGGTTGGACTGGATGATCCTTGAGGTCTCTTCCAACCTTAATGATTCTATGATTCTATGAGAAGTGTGTCATAGGACAGATTTGTCCCTTGTAGTATGCACTTTTTAGATATGTAATTATTTGTGTTTGTAAAAGTAGGGCAAGCAAATGAGAAGGCAAAAGGCTGCAGTTTCGTAGAAAAATGAATGTGAAAATTGCTAGTCTTGTAATTTTTTTTTAACTGTTATTTATAATTGCTAAGAAAAATACTGGATTTTAAATAACTGATCCAGTATTTCTCACGTTCTTGTCTCTGTCATTTCTTCATCTCCTAATCTTTGCATTGAGATTTCTTTTTTAGAAGGAACAAAGAGGTGCAGCGTATGTGTTCTGAAGAGCACTAGACTGCTGGTGGATTTCTTGACTGTGTTGCTGCAATCTCACAAGGATCTCTTCTGTGAAGTTTGTGATTGCTCTGTTGGTGCCAGGGTTCGTTAGATGGCTATTGTAATCCCAAGCATTATTCTTTACTGTAGATACATTTTAGCTGGCCTGTTGAGAAATTTCCCGCAGGGTATAAAGTCAGAGCAGGTGGCAGTAAAAGATAGAAGAGCGGGAAAAATTGAGTCTTTAATATTTCTCAGAGGATCATTGTTCAAATGAATAAGCAACTCGCATTTACTTCTGTGGCTAGAAAATGACCCCTCTAGAGTACTGTTTATTACCTAGGATTACTTATCTAGATGTGATCTCAACCTCTTCTAAAATCTTTTCCATCCCTAAAACAAACCAAAAAAATCCCATCCCAAAACCTTCACTCTCCAGGGTATTTGCAAAAGAACAATACAACATTGTAATGAAAACCACTGCTGAACCCTTAGCCGACTGCTTTGTTTTCTGCATGTTTTCAGTGCAAACAGAGCCCCTATTTTATTTTTAAGTATTTGGATCTCAAAAGTAGATATGGTCATGAAGCAAAAGTTGAAACTCAACATCAATGGTTCAGCTGTTTATGATCTGTTGTGATAATATTTATTAAAGTGCATTTTGTTAACATTTTGTAAGTGTGTATATTACAAGAGATGGTAAAAAATAGCATATACTGTGTTTGAAACAGCCTGGTGTGAAGGGAAACATCTGTTCCTGGTTAAGCTTCTTTCAACTCGTGTTCTTTTGACTAAGCCCTGTAAGAGTGGTGTTGATGTATATCTTCCATGAACATTGCGAAACTATTTTCAGGACTCTCCCAGGAGCCTGGTTATGCTTTTATAATCCTTTGCCCCCCAGCAGCTTTCAGAGTCATCCTCTTGACCAAGATAAAAATAGATGTTATAAAGTATGTAGTTTATGTTTTTAATGGTCCCACTTCTGTCTGGTGGGAAAAATAACTTCTAAAAAAATAATTATGATAATACTTTATACTGTGCTAAAATAAAATATGGGTAAATTGTTCAAATTGTAATTTTGGCTACGAGTAACATATGGCTTGATGAAACAATGTGATTTTAAGGAAACACTCCTTGGTTTATATAAAGATAAAAGAAAGTGTTCCCTGCAAATTAAATGTAAAGTCTGTAAGTTTGAGACTGAATTCTTAATATTTAAAATATTTCTGTTGTGCTGAACCTTTTGCTTTTTTGTTTTCATTGCTCAAGACAGACATGGACTAAACCAGTGTGTCAGTTGTGAATCACATTAGTGCCTATTAGTCACAAATAAGTGACTGTTTTCTCATGTTTTACAGAGAACACTGAATTGTGTTCATCCAGTGAACATGGTTGTTAGATACAAAGTTCAACCGTGCATCTCTATAAATCTTTATTTTTCCATTGCTTATGTTAACCCCTTAGTGTAGGAGTTTCTCTCAAAGGATTCATACACAAGACACGATCTGCGTTTTGCAACTGGATTTTGAAAATGCCCATTCTCTAGAACAGGCTCTTGATAACAGAGTTTGTACAGACTTTTTTTTGATAGTGTATATCAAATATTTGGGTTGAGTGAGTATAGCTGGCTGCTCCATAGCTGTTTATCCCAGGTCTAAAACAATTTTTAGAGAATAATTCTTAAATGGTGTAGATAAATTCAGGATTTCTTTTCAGAGGTTTGGGCAAGGATGGGAGGACACAGGTATGTTACATGGCTTTTGGGCAGGTACCACAGTCACTGAATGTTTGTTGGCTGCGTCCAACAATGCTCACCCTTTGCCAGCTCCGTGAAGGGACAAGATGCTAAAATAGGACAGTAATTTGAGAAGAATCATTGCACCTCAGACCACCAAGGATGAGACAGTGTGGTTTCAAGAGCTGTCATCTGCTGAGATACACTGAAAGGAACAAGTGTACTTGCGCCAAGCCACACTACATGTTTAGTACGGGTGTATTGTTCTCAGGAATGAATGTACAGCTAACGCAAGCTGAAGAGGAATTTCAGGTTGTTACTCTCATCCCTGCCTCAGCCCCAGTAGCAGGAGACATATAGCTCATTGTAATTTAATGTCTCTTGACTGCACTGTCTGAAGAGCCTGTCTCCTGTGTTATTCGGCACAGCAGTAAGTTGCAGTAGCTACTTGCTTTGCTGCATCTCTCCCTGTTCTATTTGTAGCTTCAGTTCCCTTTTGCAGAATCTACTACCAGTAAGCATGTTGTAAAACTGCAAAGCTTGCTTTCTTTTCCCTGGTCAGTGCCTAGTTATGCTCTACCACAAATGCAGCAGGAGCTTAAAGTGGCAAGTCAATGGTTCAATTGAATGGGCTGTGTACATCTGTTTCTTCAAGAAGTTGATGAGTTTTTAACTTTTGGGGTTGTTTTTGCACTCTGATATCTTCTCTTCGATCTATCAACTTCATTCTAATAGTCTTATCTAAAGTTCACAAACAGTAAAATTCTGATCAAGGTTTTCATTGGAAGTATGAGCGTAAACACTGTCAACACCACTCCTTAAATAACAACTCTGTGATTTGGGATTATGGTAACATTTTTCAAGGCATCCCTCCAGTGTTTTATCCCTGATGGCCTATTATGATGTAACTGACAGTGAAAATACTTGGTAATTTGAAAGCCTGAAAGCAGACTGGGATTTGACTTTCTAAAAGCTACATTTATATGCACTTACATTTATGTGAACATGAACTGTCTATCTCAGATTCAGAACTGGTGAGTGTGAACTGGAAAAGGTTAAAAATGCATGAGAAGTACAGGCTTAAATGACAGAGCATCTTTGTCAGAAAGGTTGCACAGTTTGGAAATCTGCTAGTGAAAGAGAGTGTCAGAGCAGAGAGCAATGGTTAGCAGTTGCTGCTTTGCTGTTTGATTAGCAGAATTACCATTTTTTGTAACTTAGTAGTAGAGATGCAAAAATGCCAAAGTCACAAAAGTTTTGAGTCATTTAGAAAGAACTAAACCCCTCTTTCAGAGCATTAGCTAAGCTTAATTGGTTTCAAAACAAGCAGTAAACTCTTGATGACTGTTGCTGTCTTCTGAGTAAGCGATATGTGAGACCTATGGAAAATATCAGAGGCAAACCAAAAGCTTGTCTTAATTCTAAACATCTGTTTTCAGAAATGAACAAGCTAGAAGGGGGATGTTCAGTATTTGGGATGAAACATGTACTACTAAATAGTAATGAAGGAGGACACTGTTGGAAGACTGTAGTCTTGAACATCCTTTTCCAGTTCCAATTCCTGGCATGCAGTACCTGGCCTTCCCCTCAAACCACAAGGTCATGTTCTTTGCAGGAACATTCCGGGTCCTATGTCTGTTGTCAAAGGACATCTGCTTGAATTCTAGAAAGAAGGTAGAAAAATAGTGATCTCATTGCTGGTACACATTATGAGATCTAATACCTCTAACGTTGTTCTTTTAAAAACAACAACCAAATAGACAGAGAAGAATTTGTTTTATTGGCTAAGGCCGCTTATGCTTGACGTGAAAAAAAGTTTTAGATAGCTCTGAGCAAAATTAAACCAGCTATTGTTTCAAAGGCTGAATGTTTTCCCATCAGTAGGACTAAGTAGCTGTTTTTCCCTTAGTTTGCTGCAGAACTAATGAAATGCATCTGACCATCAGAAAACCAGTTCATTGCACATAGAGAATGTTGTCCTTTCTCCAAGCGCATTTTTGCTATGTGTGCTCTTTGCAAATTGTTTCTGTTGATTGTATTTATATTAGCAGCAGTCCCTTTTCCCCAGTTGCTACAGCATTCTTTTGGTGTCTTGCTGTGTATCATGAACCATATAGCAAACCTACTAATTAAATGTTCAATCCTAATGTCTGGGTGTTGAAAGTGGTTTTTTTCCAGATCATAAGGAAGTCTAAGCCTTGAGACCACGTAGGTCTGCTATAAACTGGAGTGCTCTGATGACATTAGTAAAACTGCTTCTCCTCTGGATGCCCCCTAAAAATATCCAGCTGCTGTCATAAAAGAGTTAAGAGAAATTCCTAACACTTGTCTTAGTGAATAATTTGTTTGAAAATCCTTATCCAAGAAGATCCTCCTTATTAAATTGCTGTGTATTATTTCCCATGTTTATTGATGTAGGTGAAACACTATCCTGAGCCTGCGGGAAGTGTTTGGTTTGCTGTGTGCCATCCCATGGGGGGAGAAAGGTGCTGAATCTCCCTGTAAGCAATTACTGAAGCTGGCAACAATATAGGATTCTGTTCAGCATGGGGTCTAGATCCTTGATCTATATCCTACTATAGATACAGATCTGTAAGTAGTACCATCATGCTCACTATGAATAAGAGATTATTACGGGGCTGATAATGCAACACAGAATCACAATATGTGGACTGTACAATGAACTTGCCAAGTGTCTTTATTCTAAATAGATTTGAAAAGAAAACCTGTATGTGGCTGTTCAAAGCAAGCTTTCAACCTGGAATCTCTGCCCTTCTTTCTCGGTCGTGAGGCCTATAGTTTTAAAACCAAGTAGTTCTCAGAAAAGGATTTCATCATTCAGCCATACTGTTGCCAGGTGTGGTTTTAGAGATTTTTAAATTAGACTGTCAGCTGTTTTCTAATTAGGTAGGGAGCCGTCAAGAGAACCAGAAGTATTTAAAAAGATGGGACATAAATTTGCTACATCAACATAACGTTTAGTGACACTGATTTGTGCTTCTGATGGTTCCTTTTTTCCAAATACAGTATAAAAATAGCAGTCAGGCAGTTCTGAAATAAACAATAACACTTCACAAATGTTAAGAAATGTTAACACAAGTGTCTCAGCTAAAATTCAATTAAGGTAGTGACATCAGGGTTCAACACGGTGCTTGTTCCTATTCCTGCTAGAGTTAGTGGGAGATTTGATATTTATTTTGGAGATAGCAAAGGCTAAATCTGTCATTTTCTTCCCTTCAGGGAAAATGCCAGGTTTTTAATCAAGCAAATTATAGGGATGACATTAAATTCTTTAACTGCCTCGGTCCTCTGTACACATGAAATTTCACCCCTTCTTAAAGCAGGTTCTATTTTTAAACTGGCATAAATCCAATTTGTTGTAAGCCCGTTATAAACTGATTTGGATGTACCCACTTGGGGGGTTATCCAGATTGAAATAAATGAGTGAAGTTCTGCTTCTGTTGTTGAACAATAACATCTTTTGTGATGGAGGCCTGTTTTTGGTATTTCTGCTTAGTATCATCCAAGCAGCACTTTATGAGGCAATAAAAATGTTTCTGTTCCTATCTGGGGAAAGAACCGAAGAATTTTATTTTTCTTAATTTTGTTGGAATTTCCCCTTTAAAAATTTCCAAAGATGTAAAGAGCCAGTAAGTAGCGTATTTAAAATACAAAAAAGGTCAGTAAAACATTCAAAATTAGTATGGATCATCTAATGTAAGGGCATTTTTAAGCTAGCTTTTTTTTCTGATGTGGTAAATAGCAGAGATGCAGTTTTTCCTCTCATTTCATCATACAGCGTAGTGTGACAAGGACCTTTGTCAGTACTCATTAGTACTCTAAACTGGCACGTAAAGACAAGAAGTTGTAGTATTTATCCAATCTGGAATATGTTCTGGGTGACCCTATCAGAGTAGAATCATGTTCTTCCCATTCAGTTCAGCTTTACCCCCACTTTTGCCTGTGTTTTGCCCTCTTACTGATTCCCAGCACTGCATCTGCTGATAGTTTCCCAAAAGGCTGGAGCAGATACATCTATCTGTGTGTGTGTTTACCAGCGCAGGATGCCTCAAAGGGTCCAAAAACTGCAGGTGGCTGGTAGCAACAGCCCTTCTGCTCTGTGTAGCTGCTGGGCATGACCTGTCTGGCTACTGAGGTTTGGGCTTGTTTAAGTCTGGATTTTTGGTTTTGGTTGATTCAAATATGCAATATTTCAAATACAGAAACAAGAAACGTGAATGTATACTGGATGGCATAATTCATTCTGGATGTGAAGGCAACTAAAATTTTGTACTATTTTAGCTCTTAACAGGACATTGAAAAAAACCAAATTGTCTTTGTTTGTGGTTTGAAAATGTTCAGGCTTTATACTTTACTTACGATGAGAGCTAGCCTCTTCATCCTTTTGTGGAAAGTTGGAAGGAAAGGCTGTTTGCGTCTGCTGATAGATACATCACTTCGCTGTCGTGCAGCTTACGTTGCACTGTTGATGTAATATTTCCTGCTAAATTTGCTTCGTGGAAAATTTTGAGTTGCTTGGTTCTCCTTTATGTAGTTGATAAAATTTGAAATACAGGTTTAAATAAGATTTTGTGTTCTGTGTACTGCCTATTAACTTGTTGGGAAAGGGCCTTGAAGATGCAGACTCTTTTTCCAATCTTTCTGCTAAACTATTAGGCTAATATGGCTTAGACTGTCATTCAGTCCTTAGTTTCTCCTATTTCCATTCTGAGAAGAAAAGCCTTGGAAGAAAAACCTCAGCATCAGGTATTTCTTAGAACAAGGAATTACTTTTTTTTTTAGTGAGCCAAGACTCCAAACCATCGCTACAATAGCTGTGAAAACTGTTCTCATCCAGATCGCAGCATGGGAGAATCTGGTATGGATTGACAAGCAGTCTTTATTGACCAGGACCAATTAAATTGCTACATATGTACTATCCTTAAACTCTTAACAGTTGCATGCTATTTAAATGTCTATAATTAGCTGCCCTGCAACCTACTAAACAAATGTGGTGGTGTGTCTGCAGATTAGTGTTAAGAGAGGAACTGAATTTATAACTCTTACCATAGTATAAAAAAGTCTTCGTAAAGTTACAACAGGGAGTCAGGGCCATTGAGCCTGTAATGAATGCATCTGTCACTGACATTCACTTAAACCTTTCTGAGCAAGCTAGTGACATGCTAAGTTTCGTTGCAGGCAGATACTCATTTGATCAGGAAACTGCTAGTAGTAGTTTTATTTGGAGGTTATTGTCTTTTTGAGCCGTGAGCTTTAGTTAAGTCAGCATCCCCTGTTTGCCAGGCTAAACAGCTGTGAAGACCGTTGCCTTATTTCCTGGAGAGCTCTGTTTAAGTTCCTGTGATCATGAAATCAAGACTTAATTGAACATGGAAAATATAATAGCGGTTTGAAAGAGGAAGTTCTTCTTGTTGATCAGGTGTCATCTGTAGGTTTGTGTGGAACAGTAGCACGTTACCAGGAAGTAGATGATTCATTTTAAAAAAATAAACTCTGGGTAGGGAAGATGCAGATACAAACTTACTCTTAAGTTAAAAAGAAAATTAAAAAAAATAATTTAAAAAAAAAAAGTACAAAATTCTTGCTATTTACTTGCTACTGGAAAAAAAAAAAAGGCCTGGAAGATTTCACAGAAGTTCGTACTAAATTGAGCCTCAGGGAATAATTAAGACACTTTAACTCTCTGGAATGACGTGGTATGTAGAGAAAGTGAAATTATTTCTTCATTCTCAAGGCACTTCTTTAGAAATATTTATGTGTGTTTGGACTATATTATATGAAGAGTATACATTACAGGGAAACCTTTCCTTTTCGGTGGGTGATTTTGATAAATGAATCCGCTAACACCCGTGTTTGCACAGAAGTCCAACTCTTGCTGCAGCTTCTCCTGGGTTTGAGGAGTGTGAGTCCGGTCACTCGAATGGATGGTGCACCTGTAGCGCTGAGTCTGCCTAGAAGAGATTTCCCTTTCTACTTCGTCTCAAACCTTATTTAGTTAATTTTGGCTTTATCTATTGTCATTACTACTAGCCCAATGCTTTTTTCTTAGGATCTTTTGTGATTTGATCCCTTCATTTTCCTCCTTTACCTAAAGTGTACAGGGTTATTAACAGTGCCCCGTACTTTCCATTTTTCTTCTTTGTTCATCTCACAACACCTTTTTCTATTCCAAGTTCTCTATCTTCCCAAAAGCGGTGTTTTAAAATAGCTTTGCTTTTATGTACATATTATGGGAAAATATTCCATTTGTGTCTCAATCCAGAATAGGACAAACAACAGTTGTTGTTATAATGGTGCATAGAACAGAGAGAATTTATAACCTTTTCCTTGCATGAATGTCATAACAACACACCTAATACAGCAGAAGAGGTAATATTAAGTCCCTGACTTCATAAGATTGATACTACAACTTCATGCAAGTAATACCACCTCTGGTAATTCAGCATAAATAAACTTTTCAAACAGATACTTTATCCCTTGTGAAGAAATATGTAGGCATTTTCTCTCTCCTTTTTTTTTTTATTTTTTACTATTTCAGACAATTTAGGGAACTTCATCCTGGTTCTCTAGAATGAAACTTTTTATGTAAATGTAACATGACAATTTCCTGTGGTAGTGGACAACAGAAGCAAAATGATATGCTAGCTGCCTGGGAGGGTGTTATTTTCTGTATTTCTATTTAGCTAAGAAAGCTTGACGGTTAAAAATATAATCTTCTTTGACTTGTAGATTCAAGATGCTGCAAGTCAAGGCTTGAAATTTGTTGGAATTATACCTCAGTACCATTCCCAAAAGAACTGTCTTGTCAGCGCCTCCCTGACACCCGCCAGTAACAACTCTGTGCAATCAAGAGATAATAAAAATGTTTCAAATTACCCCGAGGATCATGCTTCTCCGGATGGCGAGAAAAGAGATGACATTAATGGATGCAATACTCCAGC
The DNA here is from genome assembly GCA_013399095.1 of Psophia crepitans. Lineage (NCBI taxonomy): Eukaryota > Metazoa > Chordata > Aves > Gruiformes > Psophiidae > Psophia > Psophia crepitans. Next base: position 179,420 of record VWZZ01003788.1, on the reverse strand, counting down.
ACCGAGTGAGGAAAGTGCTGACCAGTGTGCCACTTCCAGGGAGGGCTGGAGAGGTGAAGGACAGGCTACTGAAGAGCAGAATCTCAACTCCGTGAAGGGAAATGAAGAACAATTCCAACACGCAAAACCAAGTGTAACAGAAGCAGCAGACAAGCCGAATGGGCTTGTGGAGAATGAAACACCAGCACGATGCTTAAAGCCACTCACTGGCAGTAAGTATTGTAGTGATCTCTCGTACATAAAAGCCAAGTTAAAATTGTCTCCATTACGTTTCCAGCTCCTTTGGGCGGTGGGGATGCAGGGAGAACCTCACCACTACAATAGCGAAGAAAAGATGCGCCAAGTGAGCCACTTAACCTGGTTTCAACGTGGTTACACAGTTAACAAATGCTGAGCAGAAGTCAGGTGGCAAATGAAGAGATGATATAAGCGGGTGCAACTTTGTTATGGCCCATTTGTATACCTGAGTATAAAGACTTTTACTTTTGTCTGCTTTTCAGCTGAATTGGTTCATATCTGTATTCGCTGTGATACCCTGAGAGTTCTTGATCTTTGTGTCTGTTTTGTCCATTTGAATAAAAGCCCTGCTAGTCTGCCTGACAAGCCTTTGCAGCAACAGAAGGAATAAGTCACAAAGCCTTATCACAGTTAGCCCCTTTGTAGCAGGTGAACAGATAGGTGAAATTAAACCACATCAGGCACAGCAGGAATGTATGTGATCTGGACTCTAAAGTCTTCTAGTATCCTATACTCAGGCTGGGATCAGTGCTACAGTCAGAACTGTAAATTTCTGGAAAGCCGCAGTTATTTTTGTTAATGGCTCATGCTTGCTAATTCATACTAAAGGTCCTCTTGATAATGGTGCTCCTAATTGCCTTCCAATTCCCGTTTTTTTAGTAAGATTATTCTTCATACACCAGTTTTCTCTCATTTATTTCTTTGGCATATTTCTCCTCAGGTATGCTTTCTACTTTTAAATGTCATTTTATGCCTTCAAAAAACAAGAGTCTCAGCTGAGGTCTCAAAGTACCCTCCTTAAGGTAGTTGTTGCTCAGAGGTTGCTTCAGTAGCAGGAACTGTAGTTCAAGATAGGATGTAGACTGGAGTGATATAGAAGATTAAAGCTTGTCATAAAAAAATATTCTTGCCCCATTTCCAGTGTAAACCTCAACATATTTTTCTTTCCTATATTTACTTAAAGCCTAGAAAGCAGTGTGTACGCTCATTCCTCTTACCACTTTGCTTGCTTTCCTTACAAGCTACAAATCTGCGTAAGGAAATTCCATCCACATTCCTTTCAGCTGGTACTGTCCTTGACTTTAATTTATCCCTATTCTTTATGTCTTACATAGATTCAGTCAAACAATCCTACGCCCTTTGGGGATTTTGTATGTAGGACTTAGAATGACTTTGCATTGTACCCTTCTTGGACTATTGTTTTGGTTTCCGTTCCGTTTTGGTGTAATTAGATTTTTGCCTTCAGATGTGGATCACACTCTAGTAACCTTTCACCATACTTTCTCCAATTTTTGTTGGACAAGGGGGCAGCCAGATTTGGTCAAAGCATAGCTATTATTTGAAAAATGTGTTCTGGTTTACTTTAGAATCTTACACATTATAAAAACTGTCTTAGTTTTCTAGTTCTAAATTGGTTATCTCCAAGTCTAATCAGACCAGTTTCTTGTCTTTTTATATACACTGCCTTTGAGCGAGTTAACCAAGCAAGTTTAATCATCTTTTTGATGCTATTCTTCTCCCCCCTGAACAGTGGAAATCTTTTTCTACAAGCAACCATGTTTTTATGATAACCTCCAATGTTCCCGACTTCTGTTTGTAACACCACGGGATTTTATTATAGCTGCTGATTTGCCAGATAAGAGATTTTATTTTTAAAAGTCTTTAGTTTCCATATTTATCTTTCTTTCTCTGAGTGCTTTTTGGCTTTATTTCTTTCTCATACAGCTTTTTTAATTGGTGAATTATTCAAATACTGTCCAAGACTGAAGATCTGAGAAGGCAGTTTTATGTGACCGTTCACCTATAGTAGGGTTTCCCAGATCTATTGCCTGTACAACATCCCTGGTTCCTTTATTACTCTTGTATGAATTTGTGTTATTACAGCACTCCCTCTTCCTCCCATGGAAAATGTATTTCAGTAATTGGCACCAGTTCTCCATCCTTCCTTGGGAACATGAAGGTAGAAAGCATCAGGTGGTGGTGGGGTTTTTTCCAGTTAGCCTACTTATTCCATAGGAAGTTGCCACTCTTAAACTCCTCCTTCCCTACATAAAACTTCAGGAAAAAATGTAATATTTCTCACCATTTGTGGAATCTTAATTCTGTTCTTTATTTTAGGTTTTCTGCTATTTAAGTGTTATTTTTATGCTTCTTCATTTTTTTTCCTGAATATTTTGTAGTGCTGGTTCACTCGTCCTTTATTAAAGGGCTCCTCAAAGCAGTGTTGAAAATAATGTGCCTGTGAACAAGGCACAGATATTTCAATGGTATGTCCAAAAGTCCTGTGTTACCTAGAACCAAACTGAAGATGTCTTTGTCCGTGCTTGAGCAGTCAGGCTCACTGGTGAAAACTGTTGTCAGTAGTGACTTAAATAGTGGACTAGTGGACCAGTTAGGACTGGTGTACTACATAGTCAGTAATGGTGACAAACCAAGTCAACCACTGAAAGACTCCCACTCATTTTAAATGTAGTTGTCAACAGCTCAGTGTCAAATCCAAGTCGTGGATTTGGTTTTCCAGTTCCATGATTTGCTGTTGTTAATATAACGTCTTCGTATCCACCAAAAAGATCTCAGTTTCCAACATGAGTCTATTTTGGGGGTCAGAATCAAAACTATCATAGCAGGTTTCTGTGTATGCTCCTCTGGGAGCATATACATCCTCTGGAAGAGTCATTTCATTCTTTCTAAACAAGTGGCAAACAGCAAGAGGATTCATGTTAGTAGTTTATTCTTTTCTACTCTATTTCAGTAATGGTTCATGTCTGAGATCATTAGGGCTCCCTTTCATGTTTGGTTATATCATGAGCTTCCTGCTCTCTTCAAGTGCTGCCAGCCTGTCTCTGAGAATCTTCCTTCTAATATCTTTTTTCAATTTACACACTGCTTGCTCAGTGACGTTTGTTAGAGAGCAGTCGTAACATTTCTTTTGACATCTCTTTCTTTAATACTTGACATTAGAATATAGTGACTTGGAAACAAGAGGAGCCTATTGAATGAAGGAATTTCATATAGTGTCTTTACCTTTTATATCAATTATTTTTGGGAGAATTTTTGGCATTTGGAAATCAATAGAAATTTTACCATCAATTTCCATGTCCATTAATAAGTAAAATAATGCCCAAAATTCTTTATTGGTAATTTTATTGATGGTTGTACCCTTCTGAGAATTTGAAAAGTGGATCTGCACTTAAACTTGCTTCCAAGTCTAGGGCTGTGAAAGCTCAGCTTTGCTGTCAACAGTGACTTTTGGTAATGGTAAGCCTACATTAACTGCTCCTATGATATACTAGAGGAGATATGGAACAGATTCTAGAAAATGTTCTCATTTGTAGTACCCTTTACAATTCGACTTCCAAAATTCGTTTGCTGTTGTGTTAATGTCTTACCTTGGCTCAGACCCAGACTAAATCAACAAACCAGCTAGCTGCGTCTCTGCCCTAGTGGTTGATTGCCTTTTCTTTAGATGAGACTAGTACTTGCTGGTTCCATGCCATTGTATTATCAGAACCAACTTTTTAATACTTTAGTGCAATGGCCATGATCTACAGAACACAATTCCTCCTAAATTGGCAGTAAGATTTCATATTTGAGCTGTCCTCAGTGTCACAGCTCTTTTAACAACTCATTGGAAAAATCAAGGTATTCTGTGCCTTAATTTTTAGTGATTTTGTGACTGCTACAGTACTTAAAGCAGTTTGTGGATCATGTTTTCCTGTCTTGGTTTACACTAATAACTCCAGTCGGGGTGTGGTCCATTAGTACTCACTGTCTTTAAACGTTTTGTTACCAACAGTGAATCTGTTATTAGTAACAGATACTGTAATAGTGATCAAAATATCATATTGGGTTTTGGGACCCTACTGTATTGGACACTGCAGAAATGTATGAAGGAGATAACCACATCCCAAAGTACTTTTTTGCAGCGGCACAGTGTATCAGGCAAGGGCAAACAGTGAGTTAAACATTGTTTTAGCTGAACTAGTATGATGTGGTTGTTGCATTACTCCATTTTTTTTTATTTTTTGGTAGAAGCAGAGATCTTCGCTCTCTTCAACAAGCCTAAAACCCCTCAAAGATGCAGCCAGTATTATACAGTGACTATCCCTATGAGGATCTCCAGGAACGGGCAGACTGTCAACAGCTTAGAAGCAAATTGGCTGGAGCACATGACAGATCACTTCAGGAAAGGAGGCTCACTGGTAAACGCCATCTTCAGCCTTGGAATGGTAAATGGTATGGAAATTACAGAAAGCATTATACTGTGATTATTTTCCTTTCTCCTCTAATAGAGGTCATTATCTTTGAAGAGAAGGCATTTGGGAGGTGCTTTAATACAGGCTTGGGGCAGATTTGTTTTAGACTGGCCCATTTTGGTGAAATGGAATGAAAGCACAGGAAATATTTTGGCATTTGAAAAAGGAAAACAGATCATGCATTGTATTTTATAAACGTACTAGAGACTATCCTGTAATTGCAGAAATACACAAGAGTTAATAAACAGTACCAAGTAAAATGAGTTAAACTAAGATTGTAAAGCAGATGACATAAATGGAGAGTGGCTTTCCTTTTAGCTGTCCAGCTGCACACTGCATCTGGGTCTGATTGCGCGTCAGTGTAAGGACCCTCCAGTTTCATCTGGCCAACATGTAGTCAGTTTCTCCCTGTTCTTGCAGAGATCCTTTCACCTTGATGGAATAGTGTTTTACAAAATTGTCTTCTATGTTTCTTTCATCCTAATGATGGATAAATGTTGGTCTTAATTTAAGAAGAGAAGATTAAAAAAGAGATTTTTGCATGTTGTGAAAATAGAATAGAATAGAATCATTAAGGTTGGAAGAGACCTCAAGGATCATCCAGTCCAACCGACATACACCCCACCCCACCCCCCATTACCCACTAAACCATGTCCTTCAGTGCTGCATCTAACCATTCCTTAAATACCCGCAGGGACGGTGACTCCACCACCTCCCTGGGCAACCCGTTCCAATGCCCGACCACCCTTTCAGTGAAGAAATTTCTCCTTATCTCCAACCTGAACCTCCCCTGGCGCAACTTGCAGCCATTTCCCCTTGTCCTGTCACTAGTTATCTGCGAGAAGAGGCCGACCCCCAGCTCACCACAACTTCAGGGGGACAGCTCCAATGCTTTAAGTAGGTATAGAAATATCTAACATTAAGTGCTGGAGTTGTATCTCTTTTCTATAACTCATTTCAACCTCCTAACTCTGTCCATTCAGATATGAAATGATTACTTTTTAAGAACAAAAACTGATTAAAATATTCCATGTATTTACAAAGCTGGCTGGAACTAAATCCGACCTAGCACTGTGGCCAGTCTGTACTACTTTCCTGGCCACCGTGGTGTCTCTGAAGACAAGCCTGCTGTACAAAGACAGACTTTGGTGCATAGTAGAGGTCTGAGACATATAACCAAGGGACCATGAGAACAAACCAAATGAAGTACTTGAGCATTAAAATGTTGAAGTTACAGCCAGATGAATTTTACTGGAAAATTTTATGTGACTAGTATACTTCATGGTTAAAGTGCTTATGGCTGAATCTTTCACCTACTTCTGGTTTGTTTTGCATTCTTCAAAAGGAATGTGGTAACCCACAGATTGGGCACTGTGACTAATAAGAGTGGGTTTATGCCTCAAAATTGCAGGGGAACTCTTCCAGAGCATCATCTTCCCATTTTGCTGCTGGTCAGAATTCCAGAACCCGTGATAAAACTCTGTGGTATGAGCCAGTTCTGGTAAAAGTCAATCAGGAAATTAACAGGCAATCCTAATTTTTCATTTTGCAAGCAAGTAGCAAAAAAAGGAAGGTCTAAAGTTCAGCTGATGGAATGCTTTACATAGCTTCCTGGAAAACCTTGTAATTGCTAGTTAACTTACTTAAAAACAAATGGTCATTTACTTTATGTGTATAAATTGCAACTCATAGAGGCAAATGTAATTGGCTCTATCAGGCTTAGCGTTTTCTTTAATAAAAACTTCTTAACAGTATTCTCTAAAATGCTTTAAACACAGCATTTTTCTGTTATTTAAACTTCTAGAGTTCATTTACATAACAGAGGCCTGAGGGAAGTTTGTGTACTTGGATACTAGAGTGAGAAGTGCTGGGTAACTGCCTGTGGACATAGATAAAGGAGACTTGAATGATGACAGTAAAGTTTCTATGCAAACAGAACAATAAATTGTATAAAAGTGGTCAGATTCAGGATTAAGTGAGATCAGAGATTGAAGATGAACAATTTTTATTAGCATTTTATGGTTACAGGAAGAACAGGTTTAGAAGTCAAAAAGCTCAGAGTTAAGGTTTATAGAAGTGTATTACTTAGAACAGTTACATTAAAACACTGTGAACATGCCCATGCTATTAGAGGAACATTTGCTAAGAACATCTGTAAATTGCTATCAGTTGCAGTTAAATGTTTATGATTTTAAATCCTAAAATTTTCCTGTGCTGCAGAGAAACGGAACAGCTTTTTCACTCCTATGTCAACCACTATGAAACAACCCAGGATAGGGAGGAGGGAAGAAAGAGGGGGCTGAGGGCTTCTCAGCTCCTTACTTTTTTATAGTCTTTTACAGCAGCCTATCCAGCTCTTCATAGCTAGTCTCCTTATTCACTGATTATTCTGCTTTTAAATTAAGGTAATATTATCATACTTTCTTTAATTGGTTATATCACATTTCTTTGTTCTGGGCTGGTTTTCTCTTTGGCTTAAAGTACGAATTCATTATTTATTTTCATTAGACTTAAAAGCGGAGTTGTTTTCTTCTTCTTTTCCGTCCTTGTCCTTGGAATGCCCAATGAAATAAAGATTTCCAGATTGTCAGTAGTCACAAATCTGTTCCTTCCTTCTGCCAACAGTGTAATAATTAGTCTTTAAAAGAGTTTTGAAGTTCACTGATAACAATTGTTTCTTTTTGCTTATTGATTAGATAATTCTAAACAGAAATATAACACAATTGCAAGTTACAAGATGTAAAACACACAGTTATATATTAAATGTATTCAAGTTTTGCTAGTAAGTTAGAAACAGCAGCTTGCTCCATCCTTGAATGTTCTTATGTTGAAAAATAAGTTACTTAAGTTTGGAGTTCAGTAACCTGCTGGTGTTTTTCATCTCACTCCTGTCATTGATTCTGCATGGGGTCTCAGGTGTAAACAGATCCTGCCTAGTGATCTAAAGTGATTGTAGGACTTCACCCATGCCCTCTTATAGCGAGAAGTGGAGACTCTAGCAGCAAGGAACAGATTAGTACCACTGCAAATGGGAAGGATGTAACAGGTGGGGTCTCTTTATTTCCTACAACAGCAAGTCTCAGTAGTGTGTGAAGGTGAGAGCGAGAAGGGAGGAAGAGTCAAATCTAAGGTTATATTTTGATGCCTTAACAAAGTAATCACAAGCCTGCTCATCTTTAGTTGTTTTGAACTGCAGGTTTTTAAATGCTTGGCATTCTTGTATTTGTTTTACCATTCTGTCTGTGAATTTCCTGCCTTTCAAGCTTAGAAAAAGCCAGCCAGACGACTTTGAGAGTACTTAAAGCAAATGGAACAAAATGAGAGTTGCTTGGAAGAGGAAAGTAGTCAGGTTTTTAGAGAGTCAGATTGATTGTTATATTCGTACTGCCTCTGACAGAGATGAAGCAGTGATGCATTTGGCCAATTATATTCACCTTTTCTGCTGAAGTGGCTGGGATTTGTATCATCCATATGGAATTATTTTTCTCTGTGTGTACTGAAGGTGAAAAGATTCAGGAGGAGGGAGGAATATAAATATGAAGCAAAGGCCAACATGCAGGTCACATGCCGCATAAAGCCACAGATAGCTAGTTTTCCTCATTGAGAGCAACAGCAGCCTAAAGGTTAGTTTCCTAGATAAGAGGGATTTGTAGTTCAAAGACAGCAAGGGGAAAATTGTTGCCCACTAGGAAAACTGTCATGATAAAGTAAGAAATCTTTTCCCCTATACTTCTGGTAAATCAGAAGCAAGAACATCAAAATAGCTTTTTGTCAACTGAGCTACATCAAATATTTATACAACCCATTGAAAATAGCTTTTTGTGCACAGTAGGATACCTTAATAAAAAATGCAGTGGTAATAGAACGTTTTCAGAGGAAGGACAGTGATTGTAACCTTTATGTTCAGAGCCTTTTCTTTAAGAAAGAGTGAAGTTATGTCAGTTCAAGAGTAGAGATTGGGAAATGATACCACAAAGAGCAAAGTCAAAATGGTGTTTTATTGGCATTCCTTACTGCCCTATTGCAAATGAACTAATGTATGAAATTACTAAAGACCTTTTTAATGTAGGCTAAGTTCCAGGAGCTAAATCTTGTCAAACAGGAGATTACCAAAAGAGAACACAACTGCATCAGAATCAGGAAATACCTTACATGAGAAACAGCGGAAGTTGGAAAGACCACCATCTAAAGCTTTAGATGGCTGATCTTTGGAGATAGGTTAGGTAAGATTCACCTGAATAAGTGTAGGCATCTGCCCTGCAGGTATCTGCTATGAGTTGTCACCTAGAAGTGCCATTATAATCAATGGTGATGTAGGCCTAGACCAACACATTACTCCATATTTGTGTTGTGGTTTACCTCATATTACATGAGAAATCTAAAACCATTCAGATATATTGGAATGGGTGATTTAGCGACAGCAGACCTGGCTAAGGCTGAGATAGTGCATCCTTTGCCTTAGTCTTCACTGACACAGTCTTCCAGGCCTCTGAGCTTAGAGGCAAGGTTCAAAGAGGTGCATGACTACCAGCAGTGGATTGAAGATGAAGACAGGGATTGCTTGAGTTCCTGAGACCAAATGGTCTGCATCCAAGGGTGCTGGGAGACTATCTTTGAAAGGTCATGGAGATCATGGGAGGTTTCCAACACTTAAGAAAGGCAAAGGTTACATCCATCTTCAGACGAAGGTCAAAAGGACAATACAGGGACGTACAGGGTGGGTCAGCCTCACTTCACAGATAAATCACAGAGTGAGTCCTCTTGGAACGCACTTCTGGAGACCTGATAAAACTAATTGTCTTCTGTGATAAAGTCACTAGACTTGTGAATAAAGGGAAAGCAGTAGATGTTATTTTGGGTGAATTCATTGAGTAAGTTTGACAGTGGCTCCAACAATATTTTTTTTTATCCAAGTTAGGACCCTGCAGCCTACATGGGAGGACAACCCGATGGGTAAAAAACTGGTTGCATGGCAAGGCTCAGAGGGTCATGGTTAATAGGTCACACTTTACCTGGAGTAACAAGTGGAGTACCACAGAGATCTGTCCTGGGACCTGTTGTGTTTAACAACTTTTTCAGTGATGCAGAGAGGGAATGGGCCTTGCTTTTGTCAAATTTGCAGATAATCCCATACTCAGGGGTGCAGTTGATATGCTTCAGAACTGGGCTGCTGTCCAGAGGGACCGGCGCAGGCTGGAAGAACGTGGCAGCAGGAGGTTTTTGAAGTTCCATGAGGACAAATGTCCTGCCTCTGGGAAGGGAGAGTCATTTTGACTAATTCAGGCCAGAGACTGCCTGACTGGGTAGCAGCTCTGTTGAAAAGGTCCTGGGAGATATTAGTAGGCAGCAAGCTGAAGATGAGCCAGTAGTATGCCCTGACAGTAGAGAAGGCAACAGCGTGCCAGAATGTAATAACAAGAATGCAGCCAGTCAATAAAAGACAGTGAACATCCTCCTCTAATTGGTGCTCATTAGATTGCATCTAGTGCACATACTTTGTTCACTTTTTGGCCCTTCCCCAAAGGGAGCAAGGAAGATGTTGACATACTGGAGCTAGTTCAGCAGAGGGCCAACAAGATAGTCAGTGGCTGGAGCACTTGTCCTCTGAGAAAAGACTGAAGGAACTGGGTTGGTTCAGCCTGGAGAAGGGACAGGTTTGAGGGACCTAACAGTGCCTGGCAGTGTCTATGAGGAGACTATCAAGAAGATGGATCCAGGCTCTTGACTGAGTTATATGGTAGAAGGATGAGAAAAAATGTGCATAAATTGAAAAAAGAGAGGTCCTATTTGGATATAAAGAAAAACTTTTTCATTATGAAAGCAGTCACACTCTGGAAGAGGCTGCCCAGGAAGTTGTACAGTCTCTGTCCTTGGAGATTTTCAAGATTGCTCTAAGCAATCTGGTCTGCACTGGTATTGAACCAGCTTTGAGCAGACTGGAGAACTTCTGATGTCCCTAACCAGCTCAATTATTCTATGATTTTATGAATCTGTGTCCTGAATGAAGTAACGCTTATTTCTTTCCATCAGTTGTAAAGAGAGCCTTGGATGACTAAGCTGTAGACCTCTATATCATAAATATCTACTGTTAGATTGTGTGACTCTCACCTCGTGGGCCCGCTCTAGAACATGTGACTGTAGACTCAAGAGTATTTGTCTGATAAAGGTATTGCAGGTAGACTCAGTGCATCTGTCCATCTCCTTGCCCTCCTTGCCCTCCCACACCCCTGTGTAAGAGTTTCCGTGAAATTCTTGCTGATCTTGACACCACAGCATGGGTTATGGGTGCCTTTTCTCCAAAAGACACTCCCGTTAGCTTTCTCCTTTCCCCAAATTATTCTCATTAATAATCCAATGATTCTTTCTTTTACCTCCTCCTTTCTTCTGGAAGAATAGATGACCTGCAGAAGGGAAGATGTACGGCCAAGGTGTGAGAATTGGCAGACATGCATTCATGACAAAAGTTTAAACGTTGCGGCATGGCAGGTAGAGAGGAGACTCGGTTACGATTAAGGGGGAAAATGTGAGTGTCATCAATCAGTTTCTCTTACAGAGGTTTCCACCAGCATCACTCTGTTGAGCACCAGTATGCAGCAACTGCCTCTTCCTCGTTGTTTTTCCCCTTCCAGTTTTCTCATTTTCTGTAGATGTCTTTCCAAGCCAAAAAATTAATGGATCTTAGGACTGACTGGATGTAGCATTCGACAGTAATCGTTGTACATCCAACAGGGAAGTGCAGTCAAGTTTGTCTGCTGCCTGTAGGGTCTCATGAGCTCAGCTCTTAGTTTCTAAAACATTACATATGTACCATAATGTTCACATATGTGGTAGCTGTGAACTGCACGAGTGGAATACGCAGCAGAGTGAGACATAAAGGATGATTTATGAGTGAGTGTAAACACAAGCATGCTGATAGTGTTTTGGTCGCGTATTAATTAGCTGGCAAAAGCATGGGGTGAGCTGAAGCTGCAGTTGTGCCAACAGTGTGACACCGAATTTCATTAGGAGAATTCATGATGCAGGAGTACAGCACACTGGCGCTGTATAGAGCTTCCTGGCAAGACTTGGGTGTCTGTGTCTGGTAGGGATCTATGGGTTTCTGATTTCAGCTTTAGGTGCTGTCCTGCCATCCCAGCTTTGGAAAATTGAAGGGTTATTTGTACATTATGCATCCTAAAGTAGATTTGGGTGTGGGTGTTGGAATGTGATACATTGCACAGAAGTTGAGTTGGTTCCTACTTCGAAATACAGGGTCTAACAAAGTGCCATTTCTGAATGAAATAAGGTAATTATCTCTTGTAGCCATTTGTATGGGGCCAGCTTGTTCTTCCTACATTTTCTAACCTGCAACCCAGCTACTTAGTGTGCTGGCCTGTTACTTCACAACAAAAATGCCAGTTCTCCTCAGCTGAATGAAAAATTCATCTAGATGGCAGGAGTTACTGCTTTGTAGTCCAGTTCGTCCACCTTGGAGCAATGTGTATTACTGGCTCGCTGTAGTGGGGAGGAGTCTTCATCCCTCTTTCTTCTAAGTGGAGTTAGAGGAAACCTGTCTGGGAAGACGGTCACTGTGAACGTACACAGCATGATTTTTTTTTTTACTTCTTTGAGTCTCCCAGCAGAATCCCAAGGAGAGTCCCCAGTAAGTGGTTTACATCTTGTTTCCTTCACAACCAAACGAAAAAAAAAGAATAAAATCCTGTTGTAGTTTAGATAAGAGTTTTGCATCTGCTCACTTACAGCTTAATGACTTGTTTGAAAGTGCAGCAAGAGAGACTAGTGGACTGTGCAAATAAAAGCAAAGAGGTGTGCAAATCCTTGACGCCTGCAACAACAGACTTTCTAGAGTGCGTTTGTAGACATAAGCCTCCAACTGTAGGAGTCTTGTTTGTTAAATTTATTATTTCCCGATAATAAATTTAATTTAGATCATGTATCAGAAGGTGGTGACTGAGATTATGTCTGCAAAAGGTGCGAAGCCTCGTAATCCTCTTCGCCACCTCCTTTGTGAAAACTGGTTCTGTGTTTGGTACATGTTTTCCCTTGCAGGCAACGATGCCTTCTTGCTGGCATTTCTTGACCTTGTAACATCCACCAGGGAAAGTAGGAGAACCTGATGAAACAGCTAAGCAGACCTATCCAGAAGACTCTCCTGTCTGTTCAGGAATCTGTCGGTTTGGCATGTGTGGTTGCATTTCAAAAACATTTCAAAAACAAGGAACGTAGTTTTCTTAAAATTGTAAAGAAACTCTCATGCAAAATACAACACCTAGAGAGGGGATAAGCAAGGTCTTTATAATCAGTCATACTGGGTAAAGGTATTATTTAAATTAGAAAAGCCGAAAAACACGCGTTGTGACAATGTGAGAGGAGTTTCCTGTGTTAATAAAGAATGCAGTACTGCTTATTTACAGTTTTTCTAAATATAATTCTATTGCTTCATCATTTAACTTATTTTAGCAAGGAAAGGTAAGCCTTTTTTTTCAGTTATTCTGATTCTGTTCTGTCACGGAGCTAACAAAACTTGAGTGCTTGCATATGGGAGTGATTGCTGATTATGGAGTATACAGCTAAGTCAAAGGAGAAAGTGCTGCTCAAGTAACTGTAATAATATGTGTTGTCTGAAAAACTGTGCTGGGAATGCAAATGAGAATAGAGAGCCACTAAACCAGATGGTCAAAATGCCTTTGTAAATTGATTAAATAGTTATGAATGTATCTTTTCTTTCACACCATTTAGATATGCCAGATCATCCTTAGTCCTTGTAGATCACTGTAACTGCAACAGCTGATCCATTTGTAGGGTTCTGACTTGTGTCAGAATGAATGGGTATAGTCATTAGTATCAACGTACCTTCAAAAGCCCTTGAAAAGCTGACCTAATACGTGGTCTTACAATTAACAGCCCGAAAAGTGTGCATCTGACTTCAAGCAGGTGAGCAGTGCTGCTGAACTGAGAGCTGAATTAATTTTGCCTGCTCAAAATAGGAGAGCTGTGTTTTTGGAGGACAAACTCTGTAACAACAGAGTGGGCAGTGAGGTTTGCTGTTAGAGAGTAGGATTGCTCTTAAAAACTGCTGGAGATATCGGTCTCGTTCATTTAATAGAGCTGGAGTGTCAGAGGAAGGTCTACACACTTTTTTATTAACATCCTTGGAAGAATTTGTTGTTAGTAAATTCAAATGCCTCACTACTCATGGAGTGTCTTCCATTAAACTTACAGATGACCCTGTGTTTTCACAGATTCTTTACATGGGACAATGGATGGAGTATTTCTCTTTGAAGATGTTGCTGTGGAAGACAGTAAAACCACACAGGGCTATGATGCGATTGTTGTAGAGCAATGGACTGTCCTGAAGGTATGTGTGCAGTTTTTCTTCTTTGATTTTTTTTTGTAAAGGCAGACTCTCACGTACTTACCTGTGCTTCACCAGCACCAGACAGACCACTGAGCTAAAGGGATGCAACAAGGCAGTGACGCCAGTTAACCACACTCTAGGTTTGTACGGTGCACTTAGGATTTTTATAACCTCCATGCTTTATTGGGGGGTAGGAAATGTGAGCGATGGTGAGCAGTGAAACTAAGGACTACTTGTCCCAAAAATGCAGCTATCTGCCAAATTAACTGTAAAGAGGATCTCCATTAGTTGTCAGGGCAACATGATCACACAAGTCACTGTAGCATCGCCGTTCTAAAGAACGCAACCCTTTAGGTAGGCTTAGGTGCAGTAGGAATGCACAGATGGCTGCATTTGCTTCTGGCTGACCTCCTTCCTATGCTGAAAGAACTATGTATTCTGGATAGGTCCCTATAAACAAACCACGTGTATCATAGATTGGCTTTTTAATGATCCAGGTGCACACTCAGATCGGTAGAAACACTGTTTAGATCAGATCACTCAGTACTGATCTTCCACAGCAAATTTGATACACAGGTATTTGAAAAGCTGGGCTTGAAATTCTTTGTGACTTGAAGCAAAAAGATCATGGAGGAAAAGAAGATACTGTTGCATTAGATTTATTTGATTACTTGTCTGCCAGGAATAGATGTTACATTTCTATAAAGGCAATACCCGATATTTTCACTTGGAATATAGTGTAAATGGTGCAAACCCCTAAGAAAGACAAGCAAGGCGCACACATGCCGAAAGGATGGATTAAGGGAAAGTGGGACAGATGCCAGACTAAATGTGTAAAATTCCAGGAGAGTAGGATTAAGAGTTTGATTATTAATGATGACTTAGTGTAGCAAGAAATGGCCATATAATAATGGCTAGAAACGTCTTGAAGAACAGTGTAATGCGTTAATGGCAGCTTTTCTTGTGCTAATGTGCATCTGAACAAACGATTCCTGTATTACATTTAATGTGATTCCAGTTATTACAGACCTGGTTGTAAGTTCTTGTTCATTTTTAGGGTCAAATTGTGATGTTGCCACTCAGGAGCAAGGTTTGGGGATAGTGACAGATGGTTCCATGAGTGCATTAGATCAGTGCTGATCAAGAAGGCAAATGTTAAGAAGCATTAATGTTAACCATATGTTAAAAACTCCTAGGGAAGGAATAGAGGGTGAAACAGCGAGCATGTACTACATGTGTAAGCCATGGTTTGACAGCACCTTATTTCAGAAGGTTCTGTTAGCACTGTCAGTGCTCAGAGAAGAGCAGTGAGGACGATCAGTGATACAGCTTCCATGTTAGGAAGACTTTACATGGTGTGTCCCTTCAGCCTGGAAAAGGGAAGAGTTGCAGAGAATGGAATAGATAGAGGCTTCCTAAATCAGGGCAGGCACTTAAATGGGGATTGACCGTTTGCCATCTCTTCCAGTCTAGGAAGTAAGGGCTGTCAGATGGCACTAGTCGGGACCAGGTGCAAACCAAGCAAAAAGGAACTAATTCAGGTAATTCTTTCTGCAGCACACAACAGATCTGTGGAACTCCTTTCTTGGAGAATGCTGTGGATTCAAGAAGTTTAGATGGGTTCAGGTGCAAGCAGTGTTATTTTTTCCTCTACCTCACTTACCTCTGTAAGCATTTTAATTCAGATCAGGACTGTGTTTTTGAAGCGAACCCCCTTGATCCTCCCCACTTCACATCACAGAATGGTCTCATATTGCACAAACTGGATTCTCTTCAGAAGAAAGAAAACCAGATGTGCTGATAGGAAGTCCACAAAATATTTGGGGCTGATATCGTACGTGCTTGCCCTGATGTATATCATTCTTCCTTAGCTGTCACTTACAGCCATGTTGGGGACCGCTTTCTAAGTTAAATGGATTCTTGGTCTCGACCAGTTTGGCTCTTAGACAGCCAGTGAAAGTTTCTCTGTCTCAGTAGGATATTGCAACGAAGTTACTGCATGATGGCCCCTGCGCAGCTCTTAGTTTGCTCTGTGTAGACACAAGAAAGTTTGTCTCAAGCTGCCTGACAAGGACAGCATCTGATAATGGGGATCCTGTGATGGCAGAGTGGTGACCAAAACACTGGGACAAAGCAGAAGAGTGTCTTCTAGCAGGGCCCCTTGAAGCGTTAGAGCCCTGGTAGGTAGGGTATCATTTGTCTTCAATGCTAGCAATTCCATGCTGGAGACACAGCTGGTCAACAGATTAAGGAATCAGCCTCCCGGTGCCATCTGGTGTGTCAAGAGATGCCATATTGCTGCACTCCAGGTCTGTGTGAGGGCTGATGTGGAGAGTCTCTTGTTCCAGACACAAGATTTGGTATGTGCAGTTTTAGAAACTGACTGAGCATGTACACAGCTTGTCAGTATGATCAGATTATTCTCTGCTGTAATTTAAAATTTGAATACTGGGTGTTCCCTGGCAATTTTGCTCTTCTGAGATAAACCGCCCCTCCTTTGGGGACATTATGGACGTGTTACCCACTAACCTAAAAGCGGAAGAATATGGAGAAGAAAAAGCCTGCTGAAGGAAGGAGATTGAGGCATTGGGGAACTTTTGCAAAGATCTTACCCATTTAGAGGAAGAGCAGAGCTGACCGCCTTTGTTTTCACCTCCTGAGGTCTAAATATCTGCCTGGATATTTCATGCCTCATGCTTTCTGAGACAGAACAGGCATAGGTAGGTAAAGTCATCAAACGAATGACAGGCAGAGTGGAAGTCGGGGGATCTGTATGCACTTGCCCAGTGTCGTACCCAGAAGACCAAGTTGCCTCGCTGTTAACCCTGTTGGAATTCACCTTTATTTACCATGAACATGGAATAATGCAGTGGCAGAGGAAGAGACTGCGAAGTGGGGGATGTAGTGGGCAGGAGGTGGAGTTCAGTAGTGACAGATGTCTGAAAGCCAGTAAAGGCTTTGTTTCTGTTATGAGTACTTCAAAGTATATTTATCACAGAGATAATTACAGAGCAGTGGAATGACTCATTAATGTGGACTTTCTTATTTCTTTTATATAGGTCCAGCTCTGATCTAGATTAACCTTTTCCATTTGTTGTTTTCATTTGTACCAAGGCAGTGGAAGAAGCACTGGTGGGCAGCACACAGAAATGTGTATCATGGTTCCTTATTCTAAATTTGTATCAGATTTGATTATCTGGTTGAACTATGGACTTGTTCAGACGTGGTCTGAACCGAATATAAATTTATTGTGCTGTATCCCAATTAAGAAGAAAAATAAAAGAATCGCAGCCACAACAGAAGCAAGCTGTTTTAAAAAGGAAGCCATGTAGCATGTATCGATGCCCTCAATAATAAAAAGAGAACCTTTCTGAATGAAAAGGTAAAGTTCTGCTGCTTAACCATACAGGCAAAAGAGAGGCACACCTCTTAGCAGAGAAAGTGCTGCCTTTTTAATTGCTAAGGCTAATAGAGAAAACAAGCCGAACAGTGTGATGCACTCGGTGTGTGTGTAAAATGTCAGTTTGTAGAGGATGTAAAGCTCGAAGCTGTCACAGTATGTGGTCCTGCCAAGCAGCAGACAGGATGTAATAGCTCTGAGTAATTTAACTCTTTCTTCTCAAAGTAGAGCTGGGGCATTCTCTGCAAATGACCACAGGACTTCTAATGACAAAATGCTGCTCTCACCCTTATCACTTTAACTCCAAAAATGTCAGGGCATATTATTTCCACCGCAGCCTCTGAGATCTAGCACTAAAACTTGTTTGATGGTTTTAATTCTGCTTGTGTAGGCAAATGTGGGTAGACAGTTCTGATTAATCAGAGCCTGCATGATTTCCCTCTCCCCAACTCTGATCTGTCACCCTCTCTTCCCCATTACCCAAGTCAAACCAGCTAAAACTCTCTTTAAAATTGAGTACTGTAACATTTATTTTATATTTCTCCATTGTTCTGCTTCTGAAGCCTTGTTCATTTTGAAAATACTGTCCTTAATTTACAGGTATTTTCTCACTGAAAATCTTCAGCTGGTGATTCATCACTTTTTATTTTCTGTTTTACCATATCCTTGGTGTACTGACATAAATTAAAATTTCAAATACATCACGGTGTTGCCATTTCCCTCGCAGAATTGAATGGGGTCAGTGTGTGCTGTAGACATGGTAAACCTTTTAAAGTACGACATAGCAAAAGATTTAAAAAATGATCTCTGCTGAGCCTAGGTTTGCAAGTTGCTTTAATGTAAGCCTTGAAACAAATTCCCTGGAAATGAGGATTTGATTTGTCTGTAAATCTGATTTAGGTCATATGTCAGTTAAGCTACGTTCTGCTGTCTCTCGCCATGGGAGAGAGGCATGACCAGGTCAGCAGAGGAGCTGATGGTGATGGGCATGAAATGCCGTTCTGTGAGTGACCCTCTTTACCACCCGAAGGACATAAATGTTGTCTGGGCATAATTTTTCAGTATTTTGCCCCTTGTTGCTTTTTAAGAAAATCTGAAAAAAAAAGAAAACAAAAAAACACCTTCACGAGTCTCTTCAACAGATTTTTATACATTTTTTTCCTCTTTCTTTTATGTAAGATGTGAAAGCAGCATATATACATATATATTTCTCTACTGAACTCAGTAGCTGTGATCTATATAGGATTAAAATCCGCAGGCTGATCTTTCTTTGGTTTTGTGATAAATTTAGTAATAAAATCTAGCAGTACAAACTGAAGCTTTCCTGATACTGTCTTGTGGCACCGGCAGTATTGAAAGTCTAACAAAGCAAACACTTCTTCCACATGAGTAAAGGACGCTTGAACTAAACAGGGAGAAAAGCACAGGATTTAAAACAGTCTGAATTAAAAAAAATATCACTTCCTATCTGTCACAGTTTGGCTTAGGTTTGTGACAAGATCAGAGATAAGAATTAGTTCTCTGCTCACTCGTAAAATCTTTCAGGAAAAAGCGAGCATACTAGAGCTGAACTTTCCACTTAAGAACAAGCTGAGAAAAGTATTTCAGTCCTCTTTTATTCTTTCTAAAAAACCACACAGGGCACCAGCCATGTTTCTTTGCTGCAGCGGGTCTCCTTTTGCCAGGCAGGTTTGGGACCCGCCGCAGCGTTTTGAGGGGCACGGGAAGCAGGTGCTGGGACCCCGTAAATTGCCTACGTAACCTGCACCTAAGTGAAGGGCAGTGCCAGCGTTTGCCCTCCCGCTGCCTGAACCAGGGGCAGTATAGAGGGTCTGTGCTTCAGCTGCATTTCTCTCATGCAAATAGATTATTAGTTCATAATGGTGGAGAGGTGCGCAAAGCCTTTTTGCAAAAGCGAATTTTTGTTTGAGAATAAATTAATAACGACAGGAAATTATCCTGGGGAAGCTGCATGGAGATGATTAGGCTGTGTGTGGAGCATACAAGTTCTCAGGTAGTGTTTTTTCTGTGTGGGTTTTTTTCCCAAAACCAGTTGATGGACAAGCAGTAAAACAGTGGTCACCTTAAAGTACAGCGCACAAGTGTTGCAGGAATTGCAAAACTTAAAAATGCCAGAGTTATTTAAGAAAATGTACCGATGGATTGCTGGATCCCGTTATTTCTTGTTCTCTGTGGCCAGTTATGAGGAGTTGTCCCATCACGTGTGCGTTGCCTGTGCAACGCTAAGTTTAACACAGTTAAACTAGTGTTTATGCTTTTGTGCTTCCTTTGTGGAGAACGCCGGGGCGTTCACCTTGTGGAGCTCTTGCTGCCTTTCTTGTGCTCCTCTAAATGCAAAGTTGTGTTGCTGTGCAGATGTGCTCCTGTGTTACAGGTGCAGGCAGTGTCAGGAGCACTCAGACGTTTTTGTTAGTTTATACCTGCACTAGAAAGTAGGATTTCCATCTGCAGAAGTCACTGAGAGAAGTGGGCTTTGTGGGCACAGGAGGATTTTTTGGGCTTTGTGTGTGCTTTGTGGGCACAGGGAGTGGAACATCTCCCTTATGAGGAAAGGCTGAGGGAGCTGGGTCTCTTTAGCTTGGAGAAGAGGAGGCTGAGGGGTGACCTTATCAACGTTTATAAATATGTTAAGGGTGAGTGTCAGGAAGATGGAGCCAGGCTCTTCTCGGTCTCATTAAGCGATAGGACAAGGGGCAATGGGTCCAAGCTGGAGCATAGGAGGTTCCGGGTTAACATAAGGAATAACTTTTTCACTGTGAGGGTGACAGAGCACTGGAACAGGCTGCCCAGAGAGGTTGTGGAGTCTCCTTCTCTGGAGACGTTCAAAACCCGACTGGACACGTTCCTCTGTGATGTGCTCTAGGTGGTCCTGCTCTGGTAGGGGGGTTGGACTAGATGATCTTTCGAGATCCCTTCCAACCTCTACGATTCTGTGATTCTGTGATTTTTTTTTTGGTTATTATTTTATCCTAGACGTAGAGGTAGGTGTGAACACTATGCAGCTGCCTGTGTGCGTATTGAAGTTGTGACTGGATCCCTCTGAATCATAGAAAAACTGCCTTAGCAGGATGCTAGCCTGTAGAGTGTTGCAGCCTTATTATAGTCTCAAAAATATTTCACAGTGCATGAATTCACATATATTAAGTAATCCTAAATAAGTCTAAATTACATATGCCCAGAATAATGAGCAAAAAGCCTGCCTGTGGATTTATTTATTAGGGTTTTTTTCTATTAACGTTCACTAAGGTCCCAGTTTGGCAGCTGGTCTCTGTTGGTCAGTGACCCATCTGCTGCCAAAAGCCACTGGTGGTTTCTATGGGTGCAGCAGCTGTCCCACAGCCCTCTACTGCACATCAAATGGATATGTAGCAAGTGTCTGCTAGCGAGGCACTGGGGTGTATTACACATGGAAATTTAGGAGCAGCTGAAAACTAGAGAAGCACAGTCCAACTTTTACTGCTGAAACATTTCTGAAATTTCCTTTTTTTTGCTTCCAGTAAGTGTTTGTAATGGAGTGATAGTGTTATATTTATTAGCAGAAATTACCTTTTGGAAGATGTCTGAAAAAGAAAAAGGCAAATAACTCACAAATATAGAGCTTGGATTTAGTCTCCTTGCCGGCTGTGTTACTGCGGACAGAGTAACATTTGCAGCACACTTTTACCGGGTCATTCTCAGGCAGCTCATCTATTCAATTTCTCTCATTTTATATTCCCTCTTTTCTCCTAAGGTGCAAGTCATGTCTTCACTGCTTCCTCTCCCTCCCTTCAGTGCCCTAGGAGAAAGCTCTGGCTTTGGCAGTGGTGGGAACTGGTAACCAGCCCTGGCCGGGGGGGCACATCGCTGCCCTCCTGGGCTCTCCCCTCTTATTTATTTTTGAGGAGCTGGATTTGAACGCGCTGCCCATTTTCCCCCCCAAACAGTAGGTTACACTTTCAAAGCAACTCGTATTTTTCACTTCCCATCCTCTTTGCCATCTGTCTGTAGATCTTAGTATGCAGTCTGTTAGGATTTGCCGATAAAGGTTTTATTAAGATTCATTTAATGGGATTTTCGATCTTCCGCTCTTTAATCCATGTTGGAAAAAAATATTAAATAGTGACAATCCATAGCTGCCTTGTAACTAAATCACATTCCCTTAACCCAGCGAAGAATGATTTCTAAAGAACTTCTTCCTGTCTCAGAAGAGCTTAGTAGTTGTCTTGTTTATTATCTTGCTGTGGTTAAAATTGCCGCAGTAGGGGGGAAAAAGAAAAGAAAAATTGTTAATGCAGTTGTTTGTGTGGCTTGCCCCAGATATTATCGTTATCATTTTTTAATCATTTTTCTTTTTCCTAATAAGCAGAAGCAACTGTGAAAAGAGAAAATGCTGAAAACAAACAGTACAACTATAAATAAAATGAATTCTTTTCATGTGATGCAAGTCAAGGGAAAAACCTAGCTCAATATGCTCTGGCTTCTTGACACTTAAGGTGTGATCAGAGATTACTTATCATCCACAGGAGAGTGGGAAGCAAGTTAATTAAAATTTTCCACCCTTTCAGTGAATGAAATGTCTCCCAGTTTGAGACGTATTATTTGAACACTTCTTTTTCAGTCGAGCTCTGGCATGTACTTCTGCTGCTGTTCAAATCCAATATTTGCTAGCTAGAAAGTGTGTTGTAATTTCATCTTATGAAACTGTACATTGGAAATTTTATTTCCATTGCCTCAGTAGTAGATAAAATAATTTTAATTATTGTCTTAAATATAAAATGAATACACGGTGACTCTTTTCCTCTGCACCCGTCCCCCAGTGTATTGTTTGTTTAGAAGCAGTTTTGCTTTGGAAAGCATTTAATATGACACCAATTAAAGGTCTGTATAACCGTGATTCCTGCTGGCACACAAATTCCAGTCGCGGGATAGGATTACAACCGATGATTCAGGAGGGGGAGGGAGAAGGCATTTCTGGCGGTCTTAAAGAAAGCTTCAGTTATCTGTATTTGCAAGTAAGGAGCGTGAAGTCCATACGAATTACACCTGTTTATTCAGGAGTGACTCCTTTCTCTTGTCTGTCATCTTCAAACGCAGGCAATTATTAGGAGTAGTTTATTCCCCCAGGGACCTGGGGAAGAGGCGCGGTGTCTGACTCCAGCGAAGCATCGTGCAGCGTCGGAGAGAGCTTGTTAAAGAGCATGTGGAGCTCGGAGGAGGTGTGCGCCGCTGCATAATGTATACGCTTCCTTCCTCCAAAGAGCCCAACGCGCAGGTTGTGGTGTCAGGTACAAGCACGTATGAAAAATAAGAGGTCACCTTTTTGTAACAGTCGTGCAGCACTCTTTCAACAGAGTTTTACACGTTTCCAGATTTAAAAAAAAATAATTTAAGCCTAATTGACTTTAATCTTAAATTTATTTTTGGGTAACTTTACACTTTCGGATGTGCTTACCTGTTCTTTTCTTTTCTGCACCATTGGGATTGTGAAACACAACATCATCTGCTGCAGATGATGCTTAATCCTGACAAGTCAGGCAGGTCGAAAGCCAGCCTTTGTCTCACCACTCGGAGCCGGCAGGGACAGTGGGCTGTGGCACATCCCTGAGACAATTTGGCTTCTGCAGCAGCCAAATGAGCTCTGCGAGGTATTGATGTCCTTCCTCATTGTTGTAATCTCCCTCTGATTTTTGACGTTTGTTGCACATCCTGATGCAAGGAGAAGTTTCTCCTTGCTAATCACCAACCTTAGGCGATGAATTAAAAATAGAAATCCTCTTTGCAACATAAGATGTTGCTTGAGGCACAAACAAGGTCTGCTGTGCTGGTCTTTCCTGACCGGCTAGTCTTCCACCTTCTAAATGAGTGAGCTCCCTCTGTTTTTTTTTTTCTCTACAAAGGCTGTTTGACAGAGGGAGTGTTTAGGTCAGATCCTTTTACGTGTCCTTCGGGTCCCAGGTGGGCTTGTGGTCATGGATGCTCTGACCTTATTCTCAATGCTCACATTGCATATTTTCATCTTTATTTCTGGAAGGTGGTGTTGACGAATCTCACAAATCTCAGTGTGTTATTAATCTGTTTTGCTGAGACATTAGCTCGTAAAGGCATCTAGATGGGTCATTGTGTTTGCATTACTCTTGGACGCTTTGTTCTAAAACCTAGAAACCTGGATATGGGGACATATCCATCCTGCAGTAAGTATAAAGAGTGGGACAGGCAAAGAGGCAAATGGGAGTTTGAGGAGACTCTAAATCTGCCAGGGTCACAGCTGTATGAACACTTCAGAGGCCACTTGGTATTGCTTCCCTCTCGCACAGTGTCTTTTTCCTCTCCTGGAATTAGCAATTCTGGTCTGTACATGGTGATGTTGTGAAGTAACTGTATCTGAGTCCCTGCAAGCCTCTCTACAGAAATCAGGAGTTTCATTAGCAGAGTGTTCTCTTGCAAGCACTTTCTGCGATAGAGTTTTCGTTCTCCTTTTCAAGCAGGAGGGATACAGCTGCTTCAGCTATTTGCATTTGTAGTCATGCTCAGGTTTTTTAATAGGTATAGTCAGGCAGTCGTTCAGTTACGAAGATATCAAGTGACCTAAATTACGTTTGTTAGAAGAAAGGAATAGCTGAGATTGGAATTCACTAAAATACCTTGAAATAACTGCAGCAGGGTTTGGATTAGTTCTGATCAAATGGCTATTTTATTGCTACGGAACAAATGGATTTTTTGGAGCTGCAAAACTATTGTGCCTTACCCCAGTGTCGAGAATTGGCAGTTCAGACTCCGTCCGTGCACATGAAACCAGTGTAACTGCCTGAGCTTTTTGGCAACTGTTACTGTTAATCCAAAGGAATATAGCTATAATTTTTAGAGACTACTAGTTACCATTTGCCTGCTTTGTGTTTATTAAAATTAAAAACTAGTAAATGTGCTCTGGGATCTATTTGTTAAATTATTGGAAGTCTTGGCAATTAGACACTTCCCTGGAGCAATCTTTGCTGAAACCACCAGCGGTTCTTTCTCTGGGAATTACAGGCTCTGCCATTCAGTAGAAAGAGAATTAGCAAGGCTCTGCTGGGTAGATCTGCGGCTGGGGCCAGAGCTCTGCACTGAAAAGCAACATTTTCGGTCTCACCCACAGATTTCCTGATTCAGAATAACACGGAAGCGATGCGTATTTGTGGGTGATAAGAGGAACGGACCTGTACTTACATTTTATTTTTGTCATTGTTGGCTATTTTGCTTTTGATACATTATGATAGTGTAACCCAACTGACTTCAGGTCTTCAGGATTTACTCTGGCCTAGACAACAGCAGAATCCAGAAAAGCCATGTTGTCATTTTTTAACTGCTTGAATATCTTTTTGCTTGGGAGATGATAATTGATAAAATACAATTATTTTTTCCTGTTCAGATCTGGAATCATCAAAAGCTAGATGGATGATTCAGTGCAAAGACAAGATCACAGATGGTTACCATTTTAAACATTCTGTTAATGGTTTGGGATGTACGGACAATTGGTCTCACATTTCATGTTTTCAGACGCTTTCCCTCCTGCCTACCTGAGCATACAAAATGACCCACTTCAGTACAAACCCCCTGTCTCTGTGCCCCCCCCTCCCCCCCGAAAACCCACACATGTATTTTTCCTTGGGGTTTTTTTTTGTGTCAAACTGAATGTTGCTCTCCAAGTGACGGTGCTAACTGTTGATTTTTCTTTCCTAGGGAGTTGAAGTGCAGACAGATTACGTTCCGCTGCTGAATTCCCTTGCCATGTACGGCTGGCAGCTGACGTGTGTGCTTCCTACTCCAATTGTGAAGACAAACAGGTAGGGAGGGGATGGGCACTGCCTTCTGGCCAGGGAAGTCGCTGTTTGAGCACCACAGTCCAAAAAAGCAACTCTCTGTGCAGTTAGCATGAATTTCCTTGCATGTGGGCGGTAGCTGCCCTTGCAAACGCTGCTGCTGCTGCAGCTCTTCGCTGGGTTTTCTGAGCATCACAAGGCACCTGGGGCAGGAAGCACGTGTCTGCAGGCAAATACTGCAGGTTGGCAGCAAAAAAAAATAGTGACTTTTCTGGTATTGTCTCTGCCTCTGTAAAAACTCCTTCATTGTAAAATTCCTGCTCTGAATCTCCCAGTAACTCCTCTTAGATTACATTTGGAGTGAGATGCTGCCCATCTGAAGCAAAATAATTTTATTCTTAATCGATGTCTGTCCAATGCTGCTGGAATACACCGTCTAGCTGAGCAGAGCCGTGTGAGATGGGAGTGTCATTACTCTAGTAGCTTTGTTCACCTACATAATCATTCTGGGGCCTACTTTGCTGTTACTAAAGTTCACAGTTTTTAAATATAAATGCAAGTCATTTAAAAATGCTTTTAATAACTGTGGTGAAAAATAATCTTCCCGCTTGTTAATCATGAAGATGGCGCATTCTGGATTTTCACTGGTGCGGAATATATTTATATATACACCAATATAACCAGTCATGATTTTTTTTATATTAAAAGAATAAAAATACGCCCAGTTCTTGATGAGATCGAGATGAAGACTACTCCTACACATAAAAGCCTAAAAAGTAAAGGCCATCTGTGCTGGGGGAGAAATGGTATTTAAGCTTTTCATATCTGTTTAAATATAGGAATGAATGGAAAATCATAATTATGATTTTTAAGCCCTGTCTCTTCAAGGTAAATACAGTTTTCTTTCTCTTCCAGCTTTCTGTATCCCTTTTATTACTTCAGTAACACAGGTCAGGTTGACGGTGCAGAGAGGCCCCACCACTCTGACCGCTAGTGGCATCTGTTTGTGCCTCCCGCCGTGCTGCAGCCCTGCAGGGAGCACCCAGCCCCATTCCAGATCAGCGCCCCAGAGGGAGAGAGGGAGCGCCCCGATGTCACTGAGATGCTGCTACACACAGGCACCGGGGCACTTGGGTGTCTCGCTTTTTGTTCCAAACTATTTTATGTTTACACACTAATGCTGACACGCTCAGCAAAAGTCCATCACAGGCTGATGGGCTCTATGAGGCTGAAGGGTTGCTCTCCCTGCCATCCCCCCACCCTCCCAAAATACCAGGCTGCTCAGAGACACTGGGGACAGGCAGCGTTCAGGTCATTCTTCATTTTGTTCTTCTTTGACCTGCAGAAATAAATGACTGAGATGGATTTTCGCTTTCAATGATGCTGGATGTGAATTTAATTCATTCTCAGGAGTGTGCATTTGTTTCTTTTCAGGGAGGGGAATTTATCTACAAAGCAAATTGTATTTCTTCAGAGACCTTCTTTGCCCCAGAAAGCGAAGAAGAAAGAATCTAAGGTGAATAACCTTGAGTTCCTGGTTTCTTTGTGTTTTTTTGTTGGACATATTTCAATATTGTAATTGATTTCCCATAGAGGTAAAAACGGCCTATTCAACGTTTCTGTGCTACAGGAGCAAGACACACGGAATTGAACTGTTCCAATGAGAGAAACAAAAAATCCTCAAATGATGTGAAAGCCCTTAGATTTCATTCTCTGTTAAACTCACGGCAGCAGAAGAGATGTAGATTGCTCTTTACAGCTGGGCCATAAACCTCCATACGTGACCTAAAATTCTCTGCCCAAGTTCAGTGCCTGCAAGGTGGAAACAGTACTGTTTTCTCTCACCCACTGCCTGTCTTTTCTATTTATATTGCTCTCTCTTTCTTGCTACATGTTTCAATAGAGCCTAGCACGGTGCAGGTGTTTCTATCTATTCTGGGAATGTTAATGAATTCTGCTGGAATTTAACAAAAAACCCCACAAAAACAAAAAAACCCAAACCCTGAATCCAGCTAAATTATCCAAGAACGTAGCTGACAGCTAATGATGTATGTATGTGGATACAGATATGTATTCCAATTTCCATTATAAAGGTGTAGCTGTGGGAATCCCTGCCCAAACCTGTCACACTGTACAGGTGGGAGGGAAGTAGCAGATCTGGGAAGTGGGAAGATGCTGACCTTCCGAGAGTGCTCAAATTGGCCTTGCCCTTTCAGTGTGCAGAGGGATGAGAAAAGCCAGGTGAAGTACAGAAAGGATCTCTTCAAGGTCTTTGTTGATGATTTGGATGAGGGAATTGAGTGCACCCTCAGTAAGTTTGCAAACGACACCAAGCTGGTGGGAAGTGTGGATCTGCCAGAGGGTAGGATGGCTCTGCAGAGGGACCTGGACAGGTTGGATCGCTGGGCTGAGGCCAGTGGGATGAGGTTCAATGTGGCAAAGTGCCGGGTCCTGCACTTTGG
>VWZZ01003788.1:120348-151441 GCA_013399095.1 Psophia crepitans | reverse complement strand
TACTTAGGGACATGGTTTAGTGGGTACTAGGTGGTGGGGGGACGGTTGGACTAGATGATCCTTGAGGTCTTTTCCAACCTTAATGATTCTATGACTCTATGATGAAAAGGTTGCTAATTAATAGTCTCGTCTTTAGCTCTGTGTGCTGGGTGAGTGCTGACTAGCCCAGTGGCACCTGAGGGAGCGGTGCACTTGAGGCCCTGCAGAAGCTGAGCCAGAGTGGGAGATTGGAAATGCTAAGCAGAGCTGAGCTCTAGGAACATGGCACCCAGTTATTTTGGATAACTACAGATAGTTTTTACCTATGAACCCCTCACTGGTTCGGAGCCAGGTTTGGTGGAAGTCGTCTTTTAGAGGCACTGGAGACAGGAGAGCGTTTGAACTGACTGAAGTAGGAGAGAATTGCTGGGAACACGACTGTGATTTAGAATCTCTCATTAGCGAAGCTAGAGCCCCGACTATTCTGTGAACCTGCTACAAAGCCCATCTTTCCTGTTTCTTCTCTTTGTTTCCAGGCGATTAAAGGGATATTGGGATGAGGGATGGAGTGCCTGTATTTGGTCGTTCTTTTCCTACCGCTGTGTGTGGTTGTAATAGAAAGGGTGGGACCCTATAAGCAATTGTCTGACTCCAAATAGAGAAATTAGTGAGACGCTGATTTCTTGTAGTATAATAACAAATGCATACCATCCAGATGACTCAAAACTTTGTTTAAATTTTTTCATTCTGGGGTATAAAATCTTATTTGACAATGTCTGGTTGACAAAACAGAGGATTTACTTTTTGGCAGTATTAAATATACAGCCATATTTGAGGGGAAAAAAAATTACTGCAGTACATTTTCATACCAAAGGTCAAGGAAAACTGGGGTACGTTGATTATAGTTCTAGAAAGAAATGTAAGACCAGTTCAACATCTCGAAGCGGTTTGTTGTGAGTCACTTCAAAGACGCCAAACCCAGCATTTGATTAAGTTGCTGAATATTCTGCACATACAACGTCACAGGCTCTCAGGGGTTTTTTAACTTGTGATACAGCATGGCTAAAATGGTGTGAGATAACCCCTCGGAGGAGGGAAGCAGGCTGATATGATGAAAAGGACATTGCAGTGTTGGAAACCGATCCATCCTGTCCGTGCACGCCTACCCATGCTCCTCAGTTTAGCCAGAGAAAAGGAAAAGTAACCATGCAAGGAGTGGTACCACTTACGTTTCTCTTCAGTAAGACAGAAGAACTCTTAAGGTCTTCCAACCTTAATGATTCTATGATTGTTAGTGCAATATTTAGTCGGTGATGAGGTAATCATGTTCATTCACTTTATACAAAAGCGACGCTTATTTCAGCAGAAGCTGGCAGCACGCACTTTTGTGAAACACAACATAAATACCTGACTAAGTATACACAGATCTGCATGTGCACACAGAGTCTCTGCGGTTTGATCGGTATCACATGCAGGGCCCTGATCGTACCTTCCATCAGAGAGAGCTCTGAGTTAAAGGGGAGCTGGGGCTGCCCAGCACTTCTGCAAATCAAAGAAGAAAATATTCAGGTGTCTGAATTTTAAACCGTTCAGCTCTAGAACTGAGATGTTATCTGTCACTTAAGTGTTATTAGAATGTAGAGAAACAGGAAAAATAGCTTCCTCAAAACCTAAACCCAAGAAGAATCTTGTGAAAGCCAGCTGCTTTTTTTTTCCCCCCATTTTTACATTAGGTTCCGGCTAGCAGTAGGAAAGAGCATTGCTCCATCTTTGTAACCTCATAAACTTAAAAGGTTTTGAATGGCTTTTTGATTAAGGAATAAATAGCTAGATCAAAAATTTATGAACGCAAGTCCTTCTTTTGACCAACTTCGGCACAGACCTGGTTGCACTGGAAAAAATGCTGTTGGACCACAGCTGAATTTGCTGGGTGTCCTGATGAGCTGATTTATGCCATCCAAACATTGCCTCCTAACCCATCCTGGAGTTCCAATCAGCGTGGACACTGCAGGCAAAACAGTTGCATGTGTTCGCGTGTACTTAGCAAACTTGTGTGGGACTCAGCAGTGGCTTGGAACGGGCTCTGGCTTTGCTTGGGAAGGTCCACGTATTTTTTGACAAATGAAGCAGATACATCAGTGCCATGACTGTCAGCTGAGGGAGTTGGGGTTGTTCAGCCTGGAGAAGAGAAGGCTCCAGGGAGACCTAATTGCAGCCTTCTAGTACCTAATGGGGCCTACAGGAAAGCTGGAAAGGGGCTGTTTGCAAGACCAGGGAGTGACAGGGCAAGGGGTAATGGGTTTAAACTAAAAGAGGGGAGATTTAGATTGGACATTAGGAAGAAATCCTTCCCTGTGAGTGTGGTGAGGCACTGGCACAGATTGCCCAGAGAAGCTGTGGAGGCCCCATCCCTGGAAGTGTTCAAGGCCAGGTTGGATGGGGCTTTTGGGCAACCTGGTCTAGTGAAGGGTGTCTCTGCCCATGGCCAGAGGGGTTGGAACTAGGTGATCCTTGTGGTCCCTTCCAACCCAAACTGTTCTATGATTTTATGATTCGCTGTGCAGTAGGTGTTGGCACAAATTATATTACGTCATCTGATTTAGTCACGCACTTTCTTTTTAATCTTAGGTCTTTTTGGTCAAATTAGTCTTTGAATTAAAACTAAATACTAAAATATTTCTATTCAGGAAAGTAAATGTCCATGTGAGATTGTCTTCAATGGTCTTTAACATTCGATCTCTAATTTGTAGTTTCACTGGAGGTTCTCCAAAGATGACATGCACAACAAGCAAGCGAAGAAGCCCACAAAGGCGAAGTTCAGCACTCGGGAGAAGCAAATGGCAGAGGAGAAGCAGGAATTTGAAGTCACAGAGAACACAAGAAACTTAGAAGCACAAATCTCAGCAGCAGCCAAGCCTGATCCGGAACAGCAGCTGGATGATGTCATAGACTTGGGAGATGAGGTAGCCGGGACCAACAACAGAGGTACCCATCACGACGGGGCCTCGGAAGAGACACGCCCTGCCAGTTATGATGACAATGAGGCGCAGGTCTGCTGCAGCCAGAGTACGCCTGGGTGCTGTGCGGATCAGGTAACCGCGGGGGGAGACTCTGCTCCGGTGTGGGATGGCTGCAATGGCAGCGACGGCGCCGGGCTGGGCCCAGACGGCTCCTGTGAATAAGACCTTCACTTCAAGAATCTTGTGAGCAGCTGACGCTTGGCCAAGACAAAAGAACAGATTTTGCTGATCACCATCGCTAACTCCGTTACTCCCTTTAGCGTTTCTTCGGCGTTGTACTTACTTTGCTCCTTAGCACACCCATATCTTGATGTTTTAAGTTAGTAACTACAGGGCCCGGGCTCTTTAACCCACAGAAATTAATTGCAAAGTTCTGTCCACTGTACAGAGTGGGAAATGCCCGGCGCTATCTCCTAGAGCTACACTTAGGGACAGAAAATGTACTGGGGTTTTTCTGTGACCCACCTTAGCAAACAAGGTTTGTGTCTAGGTCAAGGCAAACGTCCCACTCGGTCAGGTTTTACTCTGTAATACCTTCTTGTCCACGTATCTTGGCTGGAGAAGTTACTGTGCCATATGTTATTTCGTCATTGATCGTGTAGTGTCATGAAAACGGTATTTGGACTTAAACAGGCTGAAATTGGAAAGCTTAGGTAAGATGGCTGTTAGCTGAGTTTATCTCAACTAGCGTACTTACTGATGAGACTCTCTTCTGAATTCTATTAACTCTTGCAGATCTTTAAGCAATAAGCAAACCCTGTACCTATTTTAGGCACGCTGGGTAAACAAAGCCCACGGGAAATTCATGTCGGGCAGATGATTCCAAGGTAAAAGGCAATTTCCAGTTCACTCATGTTTCTGTTCTCTTTGCCAATCGACAGTCCATCGATAGTTGGGGGGGGGCTTCGGAAGATCAAAAACCAGGAAACAAAAGAGCAGGTAAAATGTACCTCTTTCCGTGGCTGTCCTCACCCAGGGTGGAACCAGATGGTACCTCCTGACCCTTCCAGGTGATTTTGCACCACCTCCTCGCTGTTACAGAACACGCGGTGGGAAAGAACTGAAATTGTCCACAGGGGTCAGCGGCCAACCAGCGTCACTAAATGACCTTAGAAAATGCAGATACCTTAACAGAGGGCTTTTACACAAGTGACCGTGGTTTGGGACTGATACCTAGTGGAGTTCTGTAAAATTACCAACATTCCTACACTTGGAGCTACATCGAAATATTTACAAGTGAATGTACATGTGTAAGATAATTTCTGTGCCGATGTTCTCCAAGTACTTTGATATCCTTAAAAATGTAGGAAGTAGTTGTTTCTCTCAACCACCTTCATCCCTTAAATAGGGATGTCAAGTAATCCCTTAACGAGGTGAGAAATACATTCTAAATCCCCCGGCTTTTGTTGTTTTAAAGCAAGAGCTCTGTAAGTGATTAGCTGTGTTTTCCCTTGACTGAGTTGTGCCTGATAATTTTCCTTAGTCTTCAAATCAAAATGCTGTACCAAGAACTATGTTCTGGATCGAACGCGCACCTGGAGCGGTTCGAAAGCATCTTCCACGCCCCAAAATTATGCAGTTTGCCGAACACTGCAGAGAAAGGAAAAAATCGTATTTTTTTCATTGATTAAAGAGTGTTTTGTTTTGAATTCAGTGGTTTAACCACAGGACTGTAAGTAACTGCAATTTCTGGTGGTGGGGATTTTCAGTTGTTTGTTTCTTGAGATTAGACTGGCGTTCCAGTAGCTGCAAAAAAAAGGTTGTTTCCATTGTTGTACTTAAATACAAGGTCTCTGTACAGTTTTAAGTACCTGTTTGCAAATTTTATTGGCATAAGATCCTTCTACTGATGGTTTCTATTTCAAGGACTAGCTTTGTATTAATCTTGTTTTAAAATTCACTGTATTTAATGAACAATTTACTAGTAGAAAGTGTTGCCGTAGAGAGAACTCTCCAAATACTTTGGAATGGAAAGCGTTTATTGGCTTGCGATTTGACCTTGTTTAACTGGATCCCAACGGCTTACAAAAAAACTAAAGAGAAATAAAGGTCACAAGGAGATTTCTTATGTGTGGTATTTGCACAGCTCCAATAATTTGTCCCCAAAAGGAGGAACAGGGGGTCTCCAGGTGGGGACGAAGGGAAGCTCCGTACTACTGAATTAGCAGTAGTTAACTAGCGCTAGAGAACGGCTGCTTGGGTTTTCGTCACCACATGAGGGTCTGTGAGGAAGTTGCACTTGTTCAAGTGAAAGCTTGATTTAAAGCGTTGTTCCTGTAAATGCCGGAGCGGCTTAGGGTTGGGGAGATAGGAAGGGAACTTTCATCGTGTTTCAGTTTAAAAAGGGCAAACCGTTTTGGTTTTATAGTCCCCTAATCAATTCTAATTGTGACTTTGAATTACTCCGAGTTAGGTCAGCTGTCGGGGGGGGGTGTGCGCCTGCTTTCACCATGCCCCGGGCTCAAGTAAACTAAACGAAGAGCTTAAATCACCTCACAGAGGGATGACAGGGATGGGCTGGGGGCGGCAGGCATGGCGTACAGCAGCAAGGCTGTCCTGTGCCTTCTATCTCAGCTGCCTTTCCCATTTTGGGCTTGAAAAAGCCCGGCCGAGGAAGCGAAAGCAGGCAGCCCTCAGTGGAGGAGAGAAAGGGGTTGGCAGGGCTTAACAGGGAGAGTGTGTGTGTGGGAGAAGCCGACACGGAGCTCGGGTCCGCACCTCGCGGGGGAGGGCAGGATTCCGCACTGACTTCTCCCCCAGAGAAGCCAGTTGCTCTGAGCCACCAGCCCCAGAGCGGGGACTGTCACTCCCAGCAGAAGGTGGGGAGAGAAGCCAGGCCCTTGCCTTTCCCTTTTAAGCCCACCTTGTATTTTCCCCCGAACTAGGCAGGATCTCCCGGTAAGGATGCAGCCTGATCGTACCGTCCTTCTCTTGTAAGGGAAGGAGCCCATGGGTTGTGCGACCACGCGCTGCCGACGCCGACACGCACAAGTGGTGCTTTGGTGTGTTGTAACATGAACGCGTCCTCGTCAGGCCGACAAAAGTGAGGTGTGCTCGTGCTGGCATTCAGAGCAAGTGGCTGTCTCAACAACATGACAGTTGTTGCATGGGAGGAGGTCGAAGGAGAAAATCCAGCTCAGACAAGTGAAGGGATGTCCAAGGCTGAACTCCGTGACTGGTGGAAAAGGGGGGGTTATTGAAATGGCCAGCGGGGAGTGGGGGAGAGGGGTGGAACTAAGACAGGCAGGAAGTACAAGATGTTGAAGCATCATAATGAAAAACAGTTTATGTAGAGTTTAGGAGGGAGGCAAATGCACAATTGATTTGTCTGGCGCTTCACCTTGCATAATTTCTTTGATTACTGGGTCTGTGCACTTGAAAAGAGCGTAACTGCAATAGCCCGAAGTAGCTGTAACGTGTACGTGGAGATGAAGCCGAGTACAAACCAGTGTATGTNTTTTTTTTCCCCTCCTCTCCCTGTTTCCGAACGCGGCTCCCCTGCCAGCCTGTTTCTGGGGTGAGCAGAGGAAGGGCTCTGCACTTGGATACCCTGCTTTTTCTTTGTAGTTGCCACGCCTCTGTACATGTGCCTCGGGGAGCCAGTCGCAGGGCAGAACTGAAGCACCATCAGCTTTTCATGCAGGAATGTCATCCTCCCAGACCTGAAGAGCTTAAGAAGAGCAGATACTAATTTCTCACCCATAAATGCTTCTCAAAAGTATGAGGGATGCTGGCTGACAATACCGACGCGCCTGTGAATTAAGAGCTGCAGATGCAATTCGCCGCTCTCGGCAGCTGTTAGTGGAGCCGCGCCTCTGGCTTTGAAAGGCCACCCTGGTAGCAGCCTCCCTCCGCAGAGAGGGGCCCGCGGTGCGGAGTCTGGTGGCTGACTCTAATCAGTACCTTACCTGCACACTGAAGGGGGAACAAGAGGCTTTTCAATTTAAGTACTTGCTGTTATTCCCTCTAAAAGCACCCTACGAACTGAAATGATGTAATGGTAACTGAAAAGCCGCTCTTTTTCCAGTTAATTAATGCAAATCCTATTGGAATATTTCATATTCCTTGTACCAGATGAGAACACAGCACTGGTGAAATGTATGTCACGGGAAGAAGGAAAAGATTCAGCCTAAGGCAGCTGTAACACCAGGTAACCCACAAACCATCTTACGAAGTTTATAAATGTATAGAGGGACACATCATATCGCACTCCCACAAAATATGCTCAGTCTACTTTTCCTCTTCAAGCTGCCCCTCAGCTGATGACACAAAGATAGAAGGAATAAACATGTTCTAAGATCGCGTGAGAGGACGATGTGATGAGAGCACTTCCCCAGCTCAGTAGCTGCTGAACAGCAGGGGCTGCCCTGTTCCTGCCGGTGCAGGCTAGTACCACGTTTGTTTACTTATTTGTAGAGCGTATGTTTATGCAGGTTAATTTTCATGGGGTTTGGGTTTTTTCCCCCCCCTCTTCAGCT
Organism: Psophia crepitans; assembly: GCA_013399095.1. NCBI lineage: Eukaryota > Metazoa > Chordata > Aves > Gruiformes > Psophiidae > Psophia > Psophia crepitans. The sequence continues at coordinate 143,964 of VWZZ01003788.1, read as the reverse complement.
ATGGTAGAATCAGATCCAGTAACAGACTTTAAGGTGAAACTCATGTTTCTCTACAAGCCCACTAAACTCAAGCGAGAAGAGACTTCTGAAAGGGAAAGGCAGCGGAGGGAGGGAACGTTAACAAGTCTCCCAGCTTCCCGCCTCAGCAATGGCATTTGTTGCTGTGATATCCTTACAGAACGAAGGTCCCCGGTGCCCTTTGGCAGGATAACTGTTCAAGGTAAGGAAGAACTTCCTGTCAACGCTCACTGAGGTTACTGGTATTTGGCGGGGGGCAGGTGGCAGACTGTGAATTTCTTTTTTCTCCAGTGTGTGTTTAATGCTGCTCTTCAGGCGGGTGACCCCTCCGACACCAGCGATGCGATGCATCCTTGCCCCATAGCGCTGTCGGAGCGTAACAGGGGCTGACAGAAAGAGGTTAGAGGGAAAGAGGGTGATTGCAGAAGCAAAGGGGTTTGAAATGCCTTTTGTTAAATGGACGTTCTGGTGCGAGTCTGGGGGGTGGTTTGTGAACGAGACGCCATTTGGGCTGCAGAAGGCATGTGCATTAAGGGGGAAAAGGGTAGGCCGGTTATAATCCACTTAATGATTTAAAAGTCATAAAGAAAACATTTAAAGGCTTCTCAGCCTCTTTTTACCATTACACTGTTAAAACATGCAGGAGCCTAGCGTGTGATTTTTATTTTAGGGCACCAGTGCTGCCTGGTAGCAATTTATTGCACGTTTCTAGAAAAAAAAACAAACCACCCTGCTTCCTTCAAGCTCTGACGTGTCAGCTGTGATCGTTGTGAACACAACCCGTCCCTTGGTTTTATTTTTTGTGACAAGCACGCTGTCCTATTTACACAAACAAGGAACCATTCCTTGAAACAGGGGTACTCGGAAAGAATCCTCCTCTCCTTTGAGCGGGAGGGAATTTGATGAGACGTTCCCCCTGGGCCTGCTGAGGAGGTGAGCAGTGGCAGCTTGTGTGGAGTGCCCCGTGGTGGAGCATGGGCACAGGCCGCTGAGGCTGCAGGCACCAGAAGATGAAAACTTACGGGCCAGCCCTTACCACGGCGCTGTCCCCAAAAGGCAGCTTCAAGGTCCATGGTTCAGTCTTGCCTCTTCCCGATCCAAACTGCTTGTCCCCAGCTGCCCCAAGTACGGATTTTCCTCTTCAGAGCTTGGCTGGCTGAAAGCTCCAGGATTATGTCAGTTGGTTGTTCGATCAGCTCCTGCAACAATGACAGCAGTGTTGTGCTGCACCCAAAGCCGGGGCTTGGAGCTCCCCAGTCAGCCTGGCTTTAGAAGATGGGGTGAGTAGGTGTTCTACAAGCCATAAAACCTATCGGAGAGACTCTGCTAAAAAGAGGTTAAGACCAGAGGCTAGGCTCAGCCTACAGAAGCCAAAATGATTTCTTGGGAAGGAACTACGGGCTGGAGGCCTTTTTATTGGAGCATGGGGATGTAATCCTTGAAAAACTCCGTGCCTCAGGCCAACCCCCTGTTGCAGGGTGGAGACCAGGTAAGGGGATGGGCGTCTTGGTGACCTCTGTTTAAGGCAGGTGGAGGGACGCTGGTGGCAAGAAACTCACTGCAGTACCTGTTTGACTATTGTCTGAAACATTTAACTGCAGAAAAAAGCCACTAACAAAGAATTGGTCTATTTTTAGTAATTCAATAATAATTTAGTATTTTTACTCATTCAAATGTTTTTAAATTACATGAGAGTCTCTGCCATTTAAGGACTTGAACCGCCTACAACTAGCTAACTCATTATTACGTTTTGTTATTCTCAACATTTATAGGAGTTTTTCTACAAGTTGGGGGAAGAAGGATCGTCCAAGAAGGGCTTAGTGTCGGCCACTGCACCTAGAGGTACCCTCATACCTTAAGAGAGCAAACTTGCCAGAGACTTTTTCCAAACAGAACTGGGATGTCGCAGAGCCGTCTGAAGCTCTGCACTGCAGCAGGATCAGCAGGGATCTCCTGTCTCGGCTAGTTCTGGCCGTTCCCGCTTTTGAGGTCGTGGCACGTGCAAGCAGAAGCTGGAAGGGGTACCTCAGCACCCGCGGCGGGGCAGGGTCGCGTGCACAACTCTGTACAGCTCTGTCAGAGGCTAACATTTTTAAAGCATCAGTATTTTAAACTCAAATCTGAGTATGATTATGAAAAAAACGTCTTTTACTGTCAATGCAGTCAACTTACTCAAGTAAAAGTTTTTTTTTTCTTTTAACAAGAATTGTCAAGAGAAGGAAGTCACAACACGGCAACTCTACTTCTGTGAAAATATTAATTTATTATCTAGAATCTAGAACTGGGGCAGGCAGAGTGTTGACTCATGAGCACAACAATTTGGAGCGCTCACTGCCACAAGAAGTTGTGGCTTAAATTGTTACTATAAACAGACCTGGCATTGCTGCGCAACTGTTCCCCAACAACTGCTGAACCAGGCACTGGAAGTCTTATAAAAGCCGCCTAACACCACAAGTGTCACAAGAGTGACAATACGCTGCCACCCATAAAAGTAAGCAAACCATTAGAACACCTGAACAGTTTGTGTCTTTAATATAAAAATCATGTTTTTTTCCCCAAAAGCAGCAGCACTGTATTACAAAGTATCGTAGTTAAATTAAAGGATCGCCATCATGCCTGAGGATCTCTTCATGTATTAAGTAAAATCTTCCAAATAATTCATAGTCCATTTTCTGTACATTTCAGCTTATCAAAATACACTGGAAAAAAATAACGTATTTTCTGTTCAGCAGGTGCCACTACCACCATTTCTCAAAGAAAACACAGTTTCTAGGAACACCAATGTTAGACAGTAGTTTGGATATAGATTCTATCATTGGAGGTGGACCGCAGATGTACCATAAAGTATCCTTAGCTACGTGCTTTTCTAGATCCTTTTCAGATATTCTTCCCTCTGATAAAGAAAAAAGTAGGAAATGAGAACAGAAATATTAATCACCAAATAATTTCAAAAAGAATGACCGGTTAAGAGGTATTTCAAACAGCCATTTCTTAAAAATGCCAGCCCTGTTTAAGGGTAATAGGCATCAAGATTTGAGGCTTCCAAAACCATTTGTTCTGGGAATTTAGATCAGTACTTCCAGTCGGGATGCACGAGATAGGAGTCACTGAAGCGGAACATGGCTTACACGCAACTAAACATCCCACATTCAGATGGGAAAAAAAAAAGAAATAGGCTGGTATCTCTTACACAAATACAAAAGAAATGGAAACATGATGAAGTATGTCTCACAAGCCCTCAGCTTATCCTTCATCAATCCCGCCTTAAGCAAAGTAAATACTTTGCTTAATAGTTTCTGGAATAAAGTTTGCAGTGGGAAATACCAGTATAAAGTTTGGAATTAACAGGGGAGGTTGACTAGAAATGAGAAACTGCAAAGGGAAAAATTTTCTCCAAAGCATAATACGCCCAGTGAAATTAGTTCGGTTTCACACACGTCTCTCTTTGAATCTTCAAATGTAAAAATACTAAATAATGCAGGTAACCAGACAGCAGAACTAGGTCTATTAAATTTCATCCTCTAGGCTTTAATCAAGTTCAGCCGTTGGAAATCACCTCTGTGCGTTGCCGCTGACTTTACCTGTAACGTGTGGCTGCAGTTCTTCACAGATCCGGGAACTCTGTTGGGTGACGTGGAAACGACACGCGATCTTTCCAGGAAACGCGTTCATCAAACCAAGAATGTTTTTCTGTAACGTTAAACACACTTGCTTACACCCCAGGCCATGAAATGAAAGCAGATGTATGCCTACAGTCGCGGGGCACCACGGGCCATCACCGAGCACCACGCCTCTTGCCTTTCAGCGCCGAGAACTCGACGGGCTTGATCTCCCAGTGCTGACCTGCACACAGACACAGAATTCCCATACCCGGAATGGGAATACACGACCAGCTACGCTGTCAGGGCTCTTCCCCTTTTTTTACAACAGGGTGCAACTTGTAAGATTTGGACCTAAGTTATGTCCTTTCCTGGACATACTTCTTCCCCATATAAATCCTCACAATTTCCTCCTTCCATTTCCACATGGGTTTTCCATGTAAAAAACCGCCCCTGCAGTATGTATTTCCCATTTACGAGGAACTTTGAGTCTCATCTCTTTTATCTGGGAAGATTACTAAACCCTTTACTCTCATGTTCTCCAAGTAAAACCAACTACAGTGTAATGCTAATGCTATTTTTACCAGAGCAGAAACTCTGTCATTTTCAGTTCCCTAAGTCACAACTGTGATAGTTACCACCAAAAACCCAGCTGCTCCACTTCAAATTATAGTATAAAAAAAAATAAAGTCTGTCAGTCAGATGCTGTAATTAGTTCTGAAACTAAGATTTAGTTACTGTGTAGATTCTGCACTATTTGGGGCTTTCAATGTTGGAACAGACACTGGAAATTCCTTCTTAAAATATTCTGAAATAAAAACGAGTTCTAGTCTGTGAATAGGTGAATTAGCTCATTTTGTTAGGCATTTGTAGGAACTAACTACTTACTACACTGAACAGTCTGCCACAGGTTGCTTAACAAAAAAACCCCACCCAGACAGATTCTACTTCTGTTTCCAGTGCCCTACAAAGACGTGGGATGGAGACGCTGCTGTACGCTGTTCCACTGATCCTGGCCTGCTTCCACTGTTCTGGATGTGACCCTGAACTTCTGTCCCCCTCATCCAGAACCACGTACAATTTGGTAACACTTTTGCAACCAACCACGTCCTGCTGAGTCGAAGTCCTAGCGCCAAGCCAGAAAGCGTGCCTACGCTAGGACGCAGCCTGCTGAAATAACCCTGCAGTCAGTCACAACACTACTCATAACCTACCTCTGATTCAGTGACACCGGACAGAAGGTGGGAGGTGTTGTACATGTGACATGAACCACCAAGCTCCTACATCATAGAATGGTTTGGGTTGGAAAGGACCTCAAAGACCATCTAGTTCCAACCCCCCTGCCATGGGCAGGGACACCCTCCACTAGACCAGGTTGCCCAAAGCCCCATCCAGCCTGGTCTGGAACACTGCCAGGGATGGGGCCTCCACAGCTTCTCTGGGCAACCTGTGCCAGTGCCTCACCACCCTCACAGGGAAGGATTTCTTCCTAATGTCCAATCTAAATCTCCCCTCGCTTAGTTTAAACCCATTCCCCCTTGTCCTGTCACTCCCTGACCTTGTAAACAGCCCCTCACCAGCTTGCCTGTAGGTCCCAATTGCTCTTGCTAGGCTTTTAAATCCGATACGATCTGTACTGCGATGATGCGGTTACAGTATTACAGCACACAGCATTATGCATACTATTAGTATGTATATACACAATACAGTATATGCAACCTTCAGTATACGATGATGCTCTTAGGAGATTGTAGTAAAATATAGACATTTAGGGTTAATTGACTTACCAGTGAAGTCAATGAGACCAGGTATGTCCAATAACATCCTTCATTTGTACACTGGCATAATTAACAAAACACACAGGGGATTTGAGGCAGGAAGTGACTTTTGTCTATTTGTACAGTGCCTTACCCAGAGGGGCTCTCTCTAATTTGGCAACAGAATGATACACACACTAATAGCTGAATATCTATGACCTTTTTAAAAAACTTTTTATTTACCTTAAATAAGAGTTCGCTTGTATTTTTTGCACTGTAGTACAGCTTCACTGTTCCCATTTTGTATCCATTTCCTTTACCCTCTTGGTATTCATGAAGATCTGCTATATGCAGCAGTATAGAAAACAATGGGTTAATTCCAACACCCCCTGCTATCAGCACTAGTTTTACAGGGGAGTCACCAGGCTGAGGATCAAAGAAGAAATCACCTCCCACTCGCAGAGCCACTTCTGAGTCAAGAGTACACTAGGATGGAAAAGAAGATATTTAATTTCAAAACTAAAAGAAAAAGTCGAAATATTATTCTTGCATCCCAGTCACAAGACTTGCTGGGCTGTGATTTTTTTTTTTTTAGTTTTTATTGACCAGTGAGGGAAAACTGAAGTACTTCAAAATAAAGGCAGTTTCCAGCTATCTGAAGCAATCTGTTTCAGTGTCTCTAGGGATCTAGTTCTACTTTCAGAAGTTTCAGTCTTCTGATAAGGCAGGATGGTGACTCCCCTTCCCACCCCCCTAAGAGCTGAAAGAGGAATGATTCACCCAAGAGTTTTTCAACAGCAGAGCGTGGTGGTGAAAACTCGAGGTTAACAAGCAAGATCACACTTTTACCCAAACTCAGCCTCATGTCAAAAAAGGCCTTGCTATGAGGTCACAGAAGGAAGTCAGAATGAGTTGCATAGATGCAGGAGGTCTTTCCATTCCCATTCCTAAAAGTTAAAAAAACCACCCAGAAGTGAAGCAAGTATCCACAAGAATGTTTCTTGCAGAACCACTTCTGCATTTGCAGTCTTGGAGTTACCAAAGAAGAAAAATCACAGGAAAAGTTTCTCTCTTCCTCTCCACTTGTACATAAGAAATTATCTCCCAGAGAAATTTGCCGAAGCGTGGGGTTTTTTGATACATGGAAAACTAGAGCTACAACAAACAACCCCAAACATTTTGCTCGCTGTCTTCTTGGTAAACTAGCTCTACATCCCTGTATGAAGAGTGAAAGTGCAGTACAAAGATGTCAGGCTGCGAGCTAATAGAACAAATAGGAGCAGAAAATAGAACTCATTTCAGGCTGTATAGAGGGTTTAAAAAAATAAAATAAAGAGGACAGGGAAACCAAGGAAGGTAGGAAAGGAGGAGAGACAAAAAAGTAAACCTACAAGAACTATTGAAAAATTAACAGTTAATCATTTACAGAATAGAAACACTCATTCTTGTCTAATCTGCCTCCTTAACTGGCTATAGCTCATCAAGATGGGACACAGGACACAGGAAGAATCTCTTAACCAGCAGTTTCCCACATATTTCAGTGCATTAGCCAGAGCAATGATAACAGTAAGTCAGTTTCCAAAAAAACCCAGTAAATTCTGGAGTAGGGTGAGAAAGTGGTGTCCTTTAGCCTAGTTCGGAAATACAGCATTGAAATGGCTTAGACAGAGAAGGGAAGCAATCAATACATTACATGTACATTTTTCTAAACAAAAAGTTGTTGTATTTTCCTAAGCTATAAAGAACACTGTGCTGAATTTTATGATCTTCCATACAGCAATATTAAAGAATAAACATAAATACCTCTGAAAAAAAACGTAGTAAACGAGTACTAACTATTCCCATAACACCTTTTACACTGAGATATCTACTTCCTTTATAAATAACTTCTAAATAATTAAGTACCAGTGTTTTCTTCACCATATATACAACCTTTTCAAATTCTAGATTGCTGGGTTTTTTCATTTTCTTTCCTAAGGAAAAGCATGCGCTTTTGTGTAGCTAGAAGAGTCCATATATACCCTGGAGGCTTCTCCCCAGCATCAGTTTGACCTAGCTTACCCATTAAACTAAAGATTTTCCTATAAACTCAACCAGAAAAGTCAGCAACAGCAAACTGATTTACGACATCAAAAATCCTAAAAGAGTCTCCAGACACTGGGAATTATGAATCACAGAACAGTTTGGGTTGGAAGGGACCTCAAAGCTCATCTCGTTCCAACCCCCCTGCCATGGGCAGGGACACCTTCCACTAGACCAGGTTGCCCAAAGGCCCATCCAACCTGGCCTTGAACACTACCAGGGATGGGGCATCCACAGCTTCTTGGACAACCTGTGCCAGTGCCTCACCACCCTCACAGGGAAGAATTTCTTCCAAGTATCTCATCTAAATCTCCCCTCTTTTAGTTTGAACCCATTCCTCCTTGTCCTATCACTCCCTGCCCTTGTAAACAGCCCCCTTCCAGCTTTCCTGTAGGCTCCCTTAGGTACTGGAAGGCTGCTATAAGGTCTCCCTGGAGCCTTCTCTAGGCTGCACAACCCCAACTCTCTCAGCCTGTCCTCGTAGGAGAGGTGCTCCAGTTAGGACTCCATAGTCTGTAAAGAGCAATACCAATAACCAGACAGTCCTCATTGTGGGGTCTGCTAGCACATGCACTACAATTTCTACACATCACCTCAAAAAGGTTATTCCATTCATGTCCCATTGAAGATAACTCGGTATGACACCAATTAAAATGCTGTGGATAGTCACATGCTAACTACCAGATTAGTGCCACTTTGCATCTTCTCAATTCTAGTAATTTTGCATCAATCTTTACTGTAATTCTGTTGGCCACTGAACAAAATCCAGTATTTGCAAACCTAGAAGAATCTGCAGTATTTGTAAACGTAGAAGAATCTGTCCATTTAAACTTTGCAGCCACATTTAAGAAATAACAAATGCCAGGCAGAGAACAGTAAATAGGACAGACCACGAGGGGTTGTGAAAAGAATGTAAGTTGACAGGACAGATCATCTACGAAATATTATCAGCAGCAGAAATAGGATTCTATGGAACGTGACTAAATGGGGTAAATGGATCAACAATACACTGCAAGAGGCCAAAGTGTCAGACTTTAATAGAGCAAAAATCAACCTTTGGGTTATGTCAATATTACAAAAATATTGCATATTTAAAAGAATACTACATAAATTGTGGCATATTCTGTTGTTTTATCATTTCAGAAAAACTCATCTCCCTTTGCTCCCCCTTAATAATCTGTACTTATCTGACAATGATTCCCAGTTTATATTTGTAGAAACAGCCCACAACGATGGCAAGTTATCAGATGTAACTCTGTAATGTGTCACACAGCCCGTTCTCAGGGACGCACGTCAGAACGGAGGTTTTTCAACATTTTTCAGTTCATGAATTCCAAAGGAGTGCGAACCCTTATGCGCACTAACGACAACATCACTCTAAGTCCCCCAAGCCCGAGTGGCGTCAAAAGATCGCAGTAACCACGTCACTGCAGAAACATCTAATTTCAGTCCCTTACTGAACAAAAGGTTTTAAGGTTTATGTTGTACTAAAAATGAACAAGTCAACAGGACTTTTGCAGTCGATAGCAAAAGTTGTCTGAAATCATACACCACCTACACCACCCACTATACCCTCCCAAAAAAGGAAAAAAAGAAATAAAAATCCAAATCTCACAGTTAATCTCGTTTACCTCAGTGTGAATCCAGTGAGCAGGAGGATGAACAGTGTGCTTTACTGCTAGCTCTAATATTCCTTCTCGTTCCAACAGGCCAGGGCTTGAACATATTGAGAATCCCCCAACTACAGATACTCCAGGAATAAAGAAGTCAACCCTAAAAATAGACCAGAAACAAAAGTTTTAAAGAAAGCCAACAACCCCAAACATGGAAAACAATAACCAAACCAAAATGGCTGCCTCTGTTTCAATTATCCTTCCTTTACAAAGACATCTTCATTTCCATAACATAACTTTTCCAAAAAAGGATTTAATCTTGAGTAACACCATTTCCTTAGAATTATTTTCATCTCGAAACATGTCATCACCTTCGTTAAATTAGCAGGTTTTAAAAACTGTTCTGCTTTTAGCACTAGACACCACATCTTACAACAGACTAGAATTCTAAGAGTTTAAATAAATTATTTGCATAATAGAACAAAAACACAAGATGGTCTGATAGAGTGGCTTAAATCCCACTCTTTTCGGTCCCTTTGATGGCCTCTTCAATTTTCAAACGTAAGAAGACTGGGAAGCTAATTTCAGGGAAATGACTTTTGATTAAACACTTTCTTTTCTTGGAAAGATGAAATATCTGAAGTAACATCACAGTCTATAAAATTTCTACTGTGAAAAATCAGTTACTAGGAGCAGCACTGCTTTACCTGCTGGACTGCAGTGCCCTCTGGTGGCACACAGCTTTTTCTAGGTGATGGAAAACTGAGCTGGAATAACTACATTTTTTTTTTTTAAAGTTAAGTAAACCACACATGGGTTTCTACAGATTAGATGGTAACATATGGCTAAGCTTTTGCAAGACCAGCTATGAGTATGGAAGGCAAGCCGTTACTACACATGAGCTATCATTCATTCCCATAAAAGTATGGCTTTGATAGTCCAAATAGTACCAGAAAAAGGTAGAAACCAGTTTACGATCTAACGTTTGAACTCCTCTGTGTTGCATAAATCTTTAAATGCTTCAGCCACAGCCAGGGGTTCAGCTACTTTAGACCATTGGACTCACTTTGAGAGACCTGGTCTACAGGGGTTTGATGGAGTCCATCTGTCAGAAAAGGGGACAGGCTGGCCGAGCTGGTGAAGAGGACTACAAACTGAAGTTGCCAGGGAAGGAGAACCTCAATCCATCCCACTCCTGCCAATTTGATGCCAGTGCCAGCAACAGAAGCCCAGAGCTGGGAGAAGGATCCCAGGTCAGCAGGAGAGAACCTGAAGGTCAGCACAAAGGAATTCCAGGCACTCCAGCCATTCAGTCATGGGGGACTTCAATCACCCCAGTATCTGTTGGAAGGACAACAGAGCAGGGCATAGGCAATCCAGGAGGTTCCTGGAATGCATCAATAACAACTTCCTCCTCCAAGTGACACAAAAAACAATGAGGAGAGGTGCCATGCTGGACCCTGTTCTTACCAACAAGGGGGGGCTAGTGGGGGATGTGAAGCTCAAGGACAGCCTTGGCTGCAGTGACCATGAAATAGTGGAGTTCAAGATCCTCAGGGCAGTGAGGAGGGCACCCAGCAAGCCCACTACCCTGGAATTCAGGAGAGCAGACTTTTGCCATCTGCTTGGTAGAGTACTATGAGACAAAGCCCTGGAAGAGGGGCCCAAGACGCCTGGCTATTATTCAATGATCACCCCCTCCAAGCTCAGTAGCAACGTATCCCAACAAAGAGGAAGTCAGGGAAAATGCCAGGAGGCCTCCATGGATGACCAAAATGCTCCTGGACAAAGTCAGACACAAAAAGGAAGCCTACAGAGGGTGGAGGCAAGGGCAGGTAGCCTGGGAGGAACACAGAGAAACTACCAAGCAGGCAGGGATCAGGTTAGGAAAGCTAAAGCCCTGATAGAATTACATCAGGCCAGGGACATCAAGGGCAACAAGAAAAACTTCCATAGGTACATCAGTGACAAAAGGAAGACTAGGGAAAATGTGGGCCCTCTCCAGAATGAAACAGAAGATCTGGTTACCCAGGGTATGAAGAAGGCTGAGGTACTCAACAACTATTTTGCCTCAATCTTCACTAGCAAGTACTCTAGCCACAAGTCACAGAAGGCAAAGGCAGGGACTGGGAGAATGAAGAACCATCCACTGTAGGAGATGATCAGGTTCGAGACCATCTAAGGAACCTGAAGGTGCACAAGTCCATCGGACCTGATGTGTCCGCGGGTCCTGTGGGACCTGGTGCATGAAGTTGCTGAGGCACTATGCATCATATTTGAGAAGCTGCGGCAGTCCGGTGAGGTCCCCCTGACTGGAAAAGGGGAAACATAACCCCATTTTTAAAAACGGAAAAAAGGAAGACCCAGGGACCTACAGGCACGTCAATCTCACCTCTGTGCCCAACAGAACATGGAGCAGATCTTCCTGGAAACTATGCTCAGGCACATGGAAAATAAGGTGGTGATCGGTAACAGCCAACATTGGCTTCACTAAGGACAAACTGTCTGACAAATATGGTGGCCATCTACAACAGAGCTACAGAGTTGGAGGAAAAAATAAGAGCAACTGATATCACCTACCCGGACTTGTACAATGGATCTGACGCTGACCTGCACAACATCCTTGTCTCTAAATTGGAGAGACATGGATCTGACAGATGGACCACTTGGTGGATAAAGAATTGGCTGGATGGTTGCACTCAAGGAGTTGCGGTCAAGAGCTTGATGTCCAAGTGGAGACCACTGCTGAGTGGCATTCCTCAGGGGTCAGTACTGGAACCGGCACTGTTTAACATCGTTGTTGGAAACACGGATAATGAGATTGAGTACACCCTCAGCAAGGTTACTGATGGCACCAAGCTGTGTGATGCAGTTGACACGCTGGAGGGAAGGGATGCCATCCTGAGGGACTTTGACAGGCTTTAGAGGTGGGCCTGTGCAAATCGCATGAAGTTCAACAAGGCCAAGTGCAAGGTCCTGCATGTGGATCGGCGCAATCCCAAGCACAGCTACAGGCTGGGCGAACAATGCGAGCTTAGAGCAGCCCGGAGGAGAAGGACCTGTGGGTGCTGGTGGAAGAAAAGTTTAACACCACCCAGCAACGTGCTCTTGCAACCCAGAAAGCCGACCGTATCCTGGGCTGCATCAAAAACAGTGTGGCCAGCAGGTCGAGGGAGGGGATTCTCCTCCTCTACTCCGCTCTTGTGAGACCCCACCTCGAGGACTGTGTCCAGCTCTGGGGTCCTCAGTATGGGAAAGACATGGAGCTGCTGGAATGAGTCCAGAGGAGGGCCACAAAGATGATCAGAGGGCTGGAAAACCTCTGCTACATGGACAGACTGAGAGAGCTGGGATTGTTCAGCCTGGAAAAGAGAGGGCTCCACGGAGACCTTATACCCTTCCAGTAGCTAAAGAGCACCTACAGGAAAGCTGGAGAGGGGCTGTTTACAAGGGCAGGGAGTGATAGGACAAAGGGTAATGGATTTACACTGAAGGAGGATAGACTTAGATTAGATATTAGGAAAAAATTCTTCCCTGTGAGAGTGGTGAGGCACTGGAACAGGTTGCCCAGGAAGCTGTTGGTGGTCCCATCCCTGGAAGTGTTCAAGGCCAGGTTGGATGGGGCTTTGGGCAACCTGGTCTAGTGGAGGGTGTCCCTGCCCATGGCAGGGGGGCTGGAACTAGGTGGTCTTTGAGGTCTCTTTCAACCCTAACCATTCTATGATTCTACAGCACATAATAAAATTCCTGTATTTCAAAAGAAAACTAATGTTTAAAACTAATTGTGCTGTTTGACTTAGGAAACAACCACACTGATAAGAAATTCCAAATACTAGAGGATCATCATTCAATTCAAGCCTGAGTTAGGCTGGCTCAGTATTAAATGAGAATGCAGTAAGAAATACAGACTGGCTTTCACTGCACAGGCATTATCTTTAAACAGTAAGGCTGTAGTCTCCACAGAGCTCTCAAATTCTTCAGGGAGGAGAGAAGCACTTTGAATAGTTCATTACTTTTTAAAGAAAAAAATCTTGTCTGCTTAATCCCCAAAAAGCTTCACCCTTCAAAGAAAAATATCCTCTTTTTCTCTCAAAGAATACACAAAGTGTGATATATACAATACTACGGTGACACAATTTTAAACTTTATGCTAGTAAATGTGATGGTGTATAAAGGTATCTGACTGCAAATGAAAGGCCAACAACCAAAAAAATTTGAGAAGGCTTATTTGGCTGTCCTCAGCTTCTGCAGTCCCACTGACCACGGGGCTCAGCTTTCCTGGCAGTAAGGATCTAAGAGATTAGGAAGGATGACTCTTGCATCGCAGCATTTATTGTGTCGAAGAACACCTCAATATGCTACTAAAGCTCTTTACCACCCTCTGGTGGAAAATAATCTTACTACTTACATTAACAAAAAAATAATTCAAAAATTACATTTATGCTCTAAAGTAACAATTTACATTCAAGTCAACACGTTCTGCTTGATATATACGGGAAACATTATTTGTACACCGTGGGGAAACATACATACAAACCCAAACATTACTGTACAATCTAAGCCAAATCTTTACGAAAAGAATAACTGTTAGCAATTGCTGGACATCAGAAACATTAAAACCATAAAGCTACTTCTTCAAAGCATTTATAGCATGCATATACCTCAATGCATGTTTTAGTAAATCAAAATGTGTAATAGCAAGTCTCTTCCTTATTACTTGAAGTCAGATAAGGACCAATATCTGCAGCACGCTTGCAAAACAAATTCACTTTTGCTTCTGAAAAATTTGATAATTGGAGCACTTTCAAAAAATATACACATTTTAGTGACCACTTTTGGCTCTAAGATCTTCCTACAGCAAATTCCAACAAGCTAGCCTTCTCTACTCAGGAAATTGTTGCCTGGTGTTTTGTACTGCTCATCAAAAATGCAACTGCAGTTTATAGCTACAAGTACAGAAAAGTTGTTGTATCCCTTACAATAGCATTAGAATACTTCCAAGGAAGACAAAAATGAAAAAGAGTAATTATAATTAAAGCTTTCAGTTTTCAGCATGATAATTTCTAAAACATTTTTGGAGGGTAAATGCACTTTCCAAGTACTGGCAAGCAAGAATTTAGTATGAGTCACTGCACATGTGCAAGAACTGCAGCAAATTACTCCGCAAACAAATTATTGCAATCAACAGCTTGTGTTCTGGTTCTAAATTTAAAAGCCAGCATATTAACACTACATGAGTAACATATGCTGTTAATACCCTAGCAGCTATACTGTGATTCCAGCAAACCCACTTTCAGATGGCCTAAGCCAATAAAAAGTTTAAGAACATTTAAATGACCAATACCAAAAGCAACCGCTTGTAGTTTTAAACTAATTTTTTAAGAGGAAAAAAAAAAAGTGATTGAGTGGGATTATTTTTAACAAGGAAGAAAGACAAATACTAAAATGCATTATTTCTCTGAAACACAAAGTTGTAAGGTTGCTTAAAGAAACAGCTAATTATTTTAAAGACTTAATAACTCAAGTTTTTTTTTTATTTTCAAGAAGTTTGTCTATCTATAGTTATATATTAATCTGACCTAACTGGCTTAATTTTCAGAGTGGAAACTTCTAGGGGAAGAAATAAAAGTTAACAGGCATTTCTGATTTAATTATAAACCAAAACTAAGTAACTTGCAAATCAGCAGCAGTCTCAGCTCCACTGTAAAAATAACTAGTAAATAAAGACAGTAAAGACAGCTTGCACAATAAAGTGCAATGTACTTCAACGTACTCCTGAAGAAACAATGTAATGCACATAAACCGGGGAAAATACTGAAACAATCAAACTGAAAATTTAAAGAATATCACTTTAAAAAATAATATTAGCATATTTAATAACAGCTATTAGCATACTTAATAACGGCTATTAGCATATTTAATAACGGCTATTTTAAAACTACATCAAATATTGGCTATTTCACAGAGCACCCAATGATAAAACATCATATTACATAAGTTAGTGATTTTTCCCAAGGCTCAGGTATCAGAGTCCTTTTATCATTTTGCTATAGTGGACTTCTGCTAGCCATTTTTCCCCTCAAATACCGGAAGATCTTACCACTGTCCTGCTTTGAAAGTAAAATCCTTATTTGCGATAGACAAACGAAGCCTTTTGACTGTCTCCGATTCATTGGTGATTCCACACACTTTTGCTTGAGAAATTACCTAACAAAAGGAAAACAAGCCATTGTGTTACGCAGATACCATTTGCAGCTAAAGCACTCAAGAATCTGAGTAGGAGATACCTATCGCTTTGCATGTTATCTGCAGCATTTCATTACCCAACGCACCAATATTTTTTCACTGGCGTAAAGAAACAAAAACGGATTCACTTACACAGTCACTGAATAGAGAGATGGTTTCCTACTTACAGTTCACCATGTCTGTCACTTTCATCAGGGTTATTCTACGATGATAGACAAACTTTTTTTATTGCAGTTGAAGAGAATATAATGATAAAGAGAAGTAATTGCTTGTTAGGCCTTTTCAGATTCTTTTGATATATATGCAAGGCAACCATTCCTGTATCTTTCCAGTAACAAAATAAAAAGATCTCTGATATGAAGTCTGACAAAGCAAACTTAGCTGCTACTGAAGTCCCAGGGACAATTCTGGATCTGGATCTAGTTTTATTTAAAGTAATTAAATGCATTACTGAAAGATTATGCATTAATGCATAATGCATTAAGGGAGGAAAACCAACAAGCCTTGTGTTACTGCTTTTAGACACATACCCATTGGACCACATATGCGATCTATGTACAGGGAAAACTGCGACACAGGCATTCATTGCTAGTTAACAGAAGAGTTTTTGTTTGGCAACCAGATGGGAGGGGATGTAAAAGCCATAGCTGATACCACATTTAAAGAGATTTTAAAAAAGAATAAATATGAAAAAGAATGCTTTTCAAAATGAAAAGCAAATTTTGCAACAGGACCTTTGGGGAGAAGCTCCCCACTAAAACTCTTGATGCTCATCAGTACAACATGGATTTTCATCTGCTCCCCTGCCTGCCTTTCCTTTTTAGGTATTTTTTAGTTATAATTATTAACCTTTTTCCTCTACAAAGAAAATAATGCTGTAAATATTTTCTACACAGGCCAATTTGCAGATTTCACTCTGTTAAAAAATGCTGATGTCATTTACCACACTAGGAAATACTAATAATACCACCAAAACTCTATCATTCCTCATTTGTGTAAGATCAAAGAGATAAAGAACTTTAAGCAACTACGCTCTAATTTAAAACACATGGCAGGAAATTAATTTATTCATAAAGCAACATCTGAACACGTCCACTATCCCATTAAACAGCAGGACATTTTCCAATTTAAAATAAAGTAGCATGCATTTCTTTTCCACTTTAGCAGACAGTATTAAATGGGGAATGCAATCTCTCTATGTTAACAAGAGATATGTCAGACACATGACTTAAACAGTTGTTCTGCTGGAGAAACCTTAAGTGCAGTAAATGAATGTTAAGTTTGGATCTTCTTCATTCCCTTCTTTACACTTCAGTAGACTCCCTGATTCATTCTTTGGCTGATGCATCTGACAGAGCACTGGAAATCTAATTCTTAATCAGTATAAAGTTATTACAAAAACTGAATTTGAGTCAGGCTGATCAAAGACATTCAACCAATATTTGGACCATTGCAAGAGTATCCAACTGACCCAGAGCAAGGCTGCGGTGAGAGCGAGGACGACACAGGACTCCAGACTTTGCTGCTGCATTTCAAGAAAGCTTTGGGCACTTTTTCTTGCCCTGATCCTTCCTACTACCCCTCTTCAACAGGCGATACTGTGTAGCATGCACATTAATGCAACACAGACCTACAATTCTTTCATCTTTCTGCAGGACTGAAATGGCCAAATAAGGCAATACAGACTGAAGGAAGCCAACTGCTGATTATATGGAATTTAAAACCAAGCAGAGGATTTAAAATAAACGGATTTTAAAGTAGTCAGAAATAAAGTAACAAAGAATTAATCAAGAACTAAAAACAGAAACAGCACAATCCTCTGATATGCAGAGAATTTGCAGTAGCAGAACTAAGCCCTGCTCTTTCACCTATCCCACTCAGTGTCCTTCTCTTCCTCAGACCTTACTCAGTTCCCTGTACGACCTCAGAGCTCCCAACACCTCATAAGGACCCATTTTTTGTGTACTTTCCAGCCACCCAGCCTTTATGTTGACCAGAAAAAGCAAGCCAAGCAATCAGAAATATTCAAGATAAAAAACAGTGCAATTATTTTTGTCAGAAGCAAAAAAGAATGTGCATCTGTCTGTGCCTGTCACTACACTTATTCTGTCCGTGTCCTGAGTTCCTTCTACCCGAGAAGCTGTATGGCCACAAGCAATGCTGATCTACACCCAAGTAAGCACTGCCATTAGGTGTGAGCAGTTGAGGCACAGCTTGGACAAGGGGCAGAACGAGCCTGTGTTTGTCTCACCAGTTCACAGTCTGTGTCACAGGTGCTAAATCTCCAGGTTTGGGGGTTACCTATACCTATCCCCTCCACTCAGCTTCCTTCTGAGAAGAATTAGAACCATAAAATAGCCTGAGTTGGAAGGGACCCATAGGGATCATCGAGTCCAACTCCTGGCTCCACACAGGACCAGCCCAATCACAGCAGAGGACTGAGAGCATCATCCAGACGCTTCCTGAACTCAGCCAAGCTCAGTGCGGTGACCACTTCCCTGGGGAGCCTGTTCCAGTGCCCGACCATCGTCTCCACGAAGAACCTTTTCCTGATATCTAACCTAAACGTCCCCTGACGCAGCTTCATGCCATTCCCTCAGGTTCTATCACTGGACCTTGCACTTGGCCTTGTTGAATTTCATGCGATTCTCACTGGCCCACCTCTCTAGCCTGTCAAGGTCCCTCTGGATGGCATCCTTTCTCTCCAGTGTGTTGACTGCACCACACAGCTTGGTGTCATCAGCAAACTAGCTGAGGGTGCACTCAATCCCACTGTCCATGTTGCTGACAAAGATGTTAAACAGTGCCGGTCCCAGTACAGACCCCTGAGGAACGCCATTCATCACCGATGTCCACTTGGACATCAGGCCACTGACCACAACTGAGTGCGGCCATCCAGCCAATTCCTTATCCAGCGAGTGGTCCATACGTCAGATCTGCATCTCTCCAGTTTAGAGACAAGGATGCCGTGTGGGATAGTGTCAAATGCTTTGCACAAGTCCAGGTAAATGATGTTGGCTACCTTTCCCTTATCCACTGACGCTGTGACCCCATCATAGAAGGCCACCAAATTTGTCAGGCACGATTTGCCCTTTGTGAAGCCGTGTTGGCTGTCATCAATCACCTCCTTACTTTCCATGTGCCTGAGCATAGTTTGCAGGAGGATCTGCTCCATGATCTTGCCCAACACAGAGGTGAGGCTGACCGGCCTATAGTTCCCCAGGTCCTCCTTCTTTCCCTTCTTGAAAATGGGGGTTATGTTTCCCCTTTTCCAGTCAGTGGGAACTTCACCAGACTGCCACGACTTCTCAATTGCCAGGGTCTTCTTTCTTGCCTTTCTTGAAATCAGTTGGCCTGTGATGTACTCTCAACTAGACTCATGGTTAGGGAAAAAAAAGTAGCAGGGAAGGACTTAATTATGCACACCTATGCACATTAACAATTGTATACTCTGTTTGGAAAAATAAGAGTTTGTCCTGCTGCATGACACATGCAGGACTAGCCCATCACGAACAACTACTCAAGACTGAGAGGAGCTAAAAAACAATGGAGAAAAAGTGGGCACCGTTTCCCAATTTCTGGGAATTAAAGACAGGATTTTTCAGTCAAAAAGTCCTCTACTTCTCCTGAAGCGTCTAAGAAAAATCCAGAATTGTTTCACTAGTGAAACTTTTGAGAACTGAAGTCATATTCTCCCAGTATTTAAAAATTTCAAAGCATCTACTTTAGCTAATTACAAAAAAAAAATACCCATATGAAATACGAGAGTATGTTCACCTCTGAATATTACAAAAAAACGCTTACTGCACAAAACTGAGATCCAGAATAAGTATTTCTGGATTTTGATGGAGAGCAACGCTCTATCTTCCTTCTACTTGTGAATTTAAATAGATACAAAGATCCTTTTTACAGCTGTCTGTCATCTCTCCCTTCAAAATGTCCTTTTTGACATAGGAGTTAAGATAAAAATGTAGACATCTTCCACCTTTTTTTTAATCTCAAATTTGAACCAGAATTGTAGAAATCCGTAAAAATCCAAGAAGCCCATGTAGAAATGATGAGTATTGGTGTGCTTTCACTACTATCATAATCCATTCTTAACAGGAATTCTATTGAATTTCTTGTCCAACATAAACAGCATCACATGTCACCGACTATTTTTATAACTCATTACATTTCACCCATTCACCATAAAATACACTTATTTTACAACAATATCAAATATGAAAAATGAGAAGAAAAAGAAGTAAACCAGACTCCAACTGAAGACAAAATGAAGCCTAAGAATCAAATATAATTATTCAGTTTCTTCACACTAAAAAAAAAAAAAAATAATTACTGGTATCCTAAACAACAGAACACTAACCTCCTGGCGAAAATTATTTGCTGTCTTCTCTAGATGATCCATTTTCCTTTTTGATTTAATTGTGCTGCAACAAAAAGCAAAGACAATTGTCATTTTGACAGCTGTGCTACTGGCCCTTACTGACACAACTTTCTATTAACATAACGATTTACCAGTGTAATCCAGGCTACAGATGACATAAGTCTAAACAAGTATTAAGTATAAATATATAATTGGGAGTTAAATAAGTATTTATAGGTTCATAATAATTTGCCAGCTTCATTTTGACAGTGTTACCATGACATTCTCTTAAAAGAAAAATAATTTCTTGTACGTGGATAACCTACCCATTCACTGTGCAGTAACAAAAAGCAGAGTGCCTCAACACCAGCGATGCAGAATGAGTGGGGAAAATTCTGCTAGCACCTCTCAGTAATTGAGGAACAGTAAAACCCACATAAATAGTAGCAGGAGCCATGATGACTGCGCCGTCTTCAGAATCACCGGCTCCTGAAAAATCCATACAAGTATTTGTTAAATAAAATACCCACTGTTTGACATAGCTTGTTTTCACTCTTTATTTCCATTAAATCAGAGGGGCCAAAGCTCAGTTGGAGCTAAAACCAGCAATAGACATAGAGGATAACAATAAGGAATTTTGGAAGTACTAAAGTATCATAAAGAAGTGACAAAGTGCATCCACCTATTGAAGGGGAAGGCAACCTTGTCACAGACGATATGGAAAAGGCTGAAGTACTCAACATGATTTTTGCCTCAGTCTTCACAGGCAAAGCTGCACGCAGACCCCTGCCTGTACCAGTAGTGTTTAGGAAGGAGGAGGATAAGTAGGAGCGAGGCTACCGACTGCGTGGAAAAGCCGGACATAGTTAAATTCACAGAGCCAGATGGGATACATGGAAGGTTGCTACCAGACACAGCTGACATGCCTGTGAGGCAACTGGCTATCACCTGTGAAAAACAGTTCTCAGAGAAAGTCCTCAGCTGACTGGAAGAAAAATAATGCATGGCCATTTTTAAGAGAGGCAAGAAGCAGTGTCTGTGTCCAGGCAGCACCACCTCAGTCTCTGGAAAAAAGCTCAGAGCTTGTCCTCTTGAAACCTGTGTGAAAGCTAAGAAAGTAATTCGGGAGATTCAACACAGATTTACCAAGGGCAAGTTACATTTCACAAATCTGAACACCTACTGTGATGAAATGTCTGGTCACACAGCTAAGGGGACACAAGTAGGTACAATATACCTTGACTTTGCGGTGGCTTTTGACGCCATCTCCCACAGCATACACCTTGGGAAGCTGAGGCCAGGTGCACTGTTTGAGTGGTTGAAAACTGGCTGGGCCAGCAGAGACTTGAAGGCATTGATGGCTTCAAGTTGCTTCAGTTGCTGCCTAGTAACAATAAGAGTCCCCTGGGGTTGACATTGGGGCCAATACTGTTCGGTAACCTTACCACTAACTTGGATGAAGAGACAGGATGCACCACACAAAATTAGAGGGGTGGCTGGCATGCTGAAAGATAGGGCTTCACTTTAAAGGAACACTGAGAAACTGCAGGACTAGTGTGATACGTGGTGTGAAGCTACAGAACTGCATACTCAAACAGAGCTATGACAGAGGAAGATAAACTGACAGGCACAACACTCAAAACAAGTCAGAAATATCCTTCACTTACAAAGTGTAGGAACAGGTTCAAAGCGAGCCAAGAGATACTTCTCATTGCTTGTAAATCTACCTTTGTTTTTCCTAAAATGGATTAGCATACTTCTCTATCATATTATCATCACCTTCAAATTATCACATTATTTCTATGATGCAGTCCATTGCTTCTTTAAAGCATTCTTAATATTTTACTTCCATTTAAATATCTCTACCTGCATTCTTCTAAAGAATGCAATTTATATTCACAATGTTGTTTTTCATTTTGAATCCTTTGAAATGGCAGCCATCCAGCTTGTTTAACTAATCAGGCCTACACTCTCTTGGCTTTCACTAACAGCTGCATTGGCTGGTCACTTTGTAATTTGTCATGTTTGTAATCTTGTAAAAATGGGAGGCAGAGCTTTCATAAATCAGGCTGCTTAGATGGAATACATTTACTGTAACTATTCAAAATGCCCACTTTCAAGCATAAGAAATACTTCCTGCAGTCCAATATCTTTAATAGCTTTTTAGCATTTAATTCCACAGCAGCTTGCAACTTTTCAAAGTGGAATTATTTAAAACTCGTCTACTTAAAACATTTTTTGGCCACAGCATATACAGAATACTGTATTTAAACAGTATTTAAACTTTAGCACTTTCTTCATGCAAATGTGTAGAAGCTACTGACAGGAAAAGTATTAACATTCTTAAATAATTTTAGCAAGACAAGTAAACATCTAATGAAAAAGCCACATTCCTCTACATCAGCACATTCAGTTTGTAAACTCTGAGCGCTTACAAATCACTGAGTTACTCAAATCCATGAGATCATTTTATAATTTAGAGTTTTTAGACAGCAGATCTTGGTTACATCCATCTATGCCTCCTTTTTTTTTTTTCAGGCTTCCAAGAGCTTTTTGATTCATGTTTTCAAGCTTTTCACTCTACCACATTAACTAATTCAAAGCAAAAATGAAGGAAGTTTGAAAGTGGATATTCTTCTGTAAGCTGTTTATGCCAATAGCTCTGACTAATTAAATCACCACATCACAATGACCACATGAAGTCTGATGTTTTGCTTCAGAGGCCAAGGACCAAGGAATAATGATTTAATTCTTCTTTTTTTGTAATTTTTTACATAATCACCTCATATCCTTCAAAACCCTTTCTGTAATTAATTGCTACTAAACACAGTGACACCTGCAGGTAAAACAAGTAGCCCAGCTTTAAAAATCCAATACAAAGATTCTGGATTGTTTATTTTACATATTTGGTTTAATTCTGCTGCTAAGGTTGAGAATACCTTAAAGCCAGCCTCATTCTCATTTTCACTGCTACCACCTTAGGAAGCAAATACATTCAGCTCTACACACGAAAATTAAAAAATCCAACCAACCAAGCAAAAAGTTCAATATCAATACCTCACACTGTAAACAAAATAAACATCAGCGTTATTTTATTGTAGCAGCTACAAGTTTAAAGTCAGGGCTGGAAGATTCTATTGATACAGACTATTTTAAGACTGAGACGATACCTACCCCAAATTAAAAGTAAATATGAGCAATAGTTTAAGATACTTGTTCTATTTACACTATCATCAATCACACTCCAGTTCTGAAAATCACAACGAAAATCAATTCTAATGTTTACTCTGCAACTAATAACTTCCAAAATCTCTGTCATTGAGTCGTGGTTCTCCTCTACCATATACAAGTCTGAGTCACGCTTCCACAAAATGGGAACAGCCTCTCCCCCATCTGGCATCTCTGCAACTTTCTTGGCTCCTCCAGCTCTTTGGCAATTCTCTGCCCCTCAAGAAGCGCAGTACCTCAGGCTCCCAGCCTCCTGTCTGGTGGGATGTTCTCCCTTTTGTTTTTTCCTTCTCTTCTTACCCAAGCCCTTACAGAAATAGCCGCTTCAAATATTCCCTTTCTTCCTTTGCTCTGTGTAGACAGATGAGTGCTTCCTTTGCATAAGATTCCTTCCTCCCCTCACCTAAAATTAAAACCAAGCCATTCATTCACTCTCCTTACCCTCTGAGCCGCTGGCCCCGGGTTAATATTGCTTGGGATCTAGGACAGCATCTCTTCTCCTCCTCAGTCCTACATCAGCATCTGAAGGGAGAGAGCTACTTTTCGTTAGCCTGTACCACGCTGACGAGCGAGTCACTGCCTAAGTCAATGCCAGAGAGTGCCGAGGGGGAAGCAGGGATACTTAGGCCAGCAGGGTAGGAAATCCTTTACCAAGAGCAAGGGCACAGACCGCTGAGAGCTACCCCTCTAGACAAGCTGTCCCCGCC